>CM072526.1:7781686-7929186 GCA_036898135.1 Oncomelania hupensis | reverse complement strand
ATCGGTCCGTTTATAGTCATCTGGAGAGATTTTTTGTTTAAGAATAACTTGTTTAATTGCACGTTTGTGAATTTTAATTAAAGGCTTCATTGCATTGTTACTAGCAGAATCCCAAATAGTAGAGGAATAGTCAATAAATGACTGAATATGACCGGAATAAAACAGTTTAAGAGAATGTACATTTAATAAATGTTTTATTCTTAATAACTGGTTAGTCCTTTTAGAAATAGTTTTACTAATATTTGAAATATGTTTTACCCAAAAAATATTATTGTCTAAAGTTTAAAAAAAATTCTTATGACATTGTACTTATGTGGTACACATTTTTAATGGAAGAAGTTTTATAGATACATTTAGTCTTTTCTGTCTTGTGGTATAGCACGGAATTTGTTTTGTCTGGAGAGAGAGACAGAGAGAGAGAGTGAGAGAGAGAGAAAGAGAGAGAGAGAAATGAGAAAGGGGGAGAGAGAGAGAAATGAGAGAGAGAGAAATGAGAGAGAGAGACACTTGTAGAGGTCTTTTATTTTCAGGAGTGAGAGAATGAAAGAAATAAGATAACAATTTCATTTTGCCAATGGTAAAAGATAAAGCTTGAAGTACTTAAATACAACAAATTAATATTATAACATTAGCATCATTGAACAATAACAAATAAACAATGTTATCATTAGATAAAACCATTTCCTTAAAAAATATCGTTGTTAATATCCATTCGCAACAATTAATGTTTTATTTAATTTTTATTATGTTTTAAGAGACGTGTCCTAATTGATGTAAATGTTGGTGCTGGAGTGCGGAGATCTTCAGGAAAGTTATTTCACAAAGTGGAGCCAGAATAAGCTAGACTAGTTTTGAAGAGATCAATTCTTGGAATTGGAACATTTAATTTTGTGGACGATCTGAGAATGAGAGAGCAATAGAGAGAGAGAAAGAGAGAGAGAGACAGACAGACAGAGAGAAAGACAGAGAAAGAGAGATGTCAAGACACGCAGACACGTGCACACGTAAATGTATACATATACTGCCTATTAGACAAACATAATATTTAACATGCACAAGCGCAGTGCTGTTTGTTGAATAAAACCTATCCTATCCTATCCTGTCCCGTAACTCGGAGGTCGTAGGGGCACCACAGATGATCGTTTAACCAGCATACCCCATCTTTCTCTGTCCTCAGCAACCCTGATGGCTTCGCTCAGTGTCAAACCAGTCCATTATCGGATGATGTCCGCCCATCTCTTTTTCGGTCTCCCTCTTCTTCTACCACCTAGCACTGTGCCTTGAAGAATGGTCTTTGCAAGGCCTGAAGATCTGGTGACGTGGCCATACCATCGGAGTTTCCGTTTCTTCACCACTGTGAGCAGGTCATCGTGTTGTCCAATGGCTTGTGTGATGGTCTGTCGGACTTCGTCGTTGGTGATGTGCTGGGTATAGGAAATGCCCAGAAGTCTTCTGTAGCACCTCATCTCCATGCTTTGTATTCTTTGTTGTAGATCTGCTGTGAGGGTCCATGCTTCGCAATCATATAGGAAGATGGAGATGACAAGGAAGCGCAGCAGTCTTAATTTGGAATGTAGACTGATGGTCCTGTCTTTCCAAATGGGCTTCAACCTTGTCAGGGCAGCAGTTGTTTGAGCGATCCTGGAGAGGACTTCCTGTCGGGATCCATTGTCTAATACAATGGCTCCTAAATATTTGAAGCTATGCACTGTGTTTGGGGGATTGGCCTTGGACTTTGATGTCCGTGTTGATGCCATTGGTGTTCTTGGTCATCATTTTGGTCTTCTCTGCACTTATTTCCATTCCATAGGCTCTGGAGGTGGTGTCAAGCCTCTGTACCAGCTGTTCAAGTTCTTGTTCCTCTCCAGCCAACCAATCAATGTCATCCGCAAAACGAAGATTGGAGATTGCTCTACCCCCTATGATGACTGTGCCTTCGTGATCTGCAATGGCATCTGACATGACGCGCTCTAGGAAGATGTTGAAGAGTGTTGTAGAGAGTAGGCATCCTTGACGCACACCGATTGTTGTTCTGAACCAGTTCTCGATGGCGCTGTTGTGGAGGACTGCACTGGTAGCCTTGTCATACAGGCTTTTGATGACTTCAATAATTTTAGGGCTGATGTTGTACACTTTCATTGTTGCCCATAGAGCTGCATGCCAGACTTGGTCAAACGCCTTCTTGAAGTCTATGAACACATGATATAGATGTTGATTGTGCTGTAGGTATTTCTGACAGATTATTCTGAGGTTGAAAATCTGTTCAGTGGTACTTCGCCCTGCCCTGAATCCTGCTTGTTCTTCAGCAATGATTTGTTCAGCTTGTGGTTTCAACCTGTTGAATATTATTTTCAGGAGGACCTTGCTGGGATGGCTGATGAGGCTGATGGTGCGGTAATTTTCACACTCCTGAAGGTTACCTTTTTTGGGAAGAGTGATGACAAGCGACTGGGTCCGTGGTGTAGGCCACTCCCCACTCTGCCAGATCTTGTTACAGATAATGGTGAGGGCATCAATCATCGCTTCTCCTCCTGCTTGAAGCAGTTTCGCGGGTATGTTGTCCACTCCCGCTGACTTCCCTTTCTTCAGCGATTGCACTGCTGCCTCAACTTCTTCCCGGAGAACGTTGAATAAAACAATGCAGTAAATTATACATTATGTCGCGTACTATGGCTGCTCTCTCTCTCTTTCTCTCTCTCTCTCCCTCCATTTCTCTCTCTCTCTACCTCCCTCCTCCCTCCCTCTCCCTCGCTCTTCCTCTTAAACGTTTACCGCTCGATAGGTCAACATAAATTCTGTTTGTCCCAAAAGGTTGCTTGTTTTCAGCGGATCATAAAACGTTAAAATGACTGTCTTAGTCATTGGCACGCAGCAGTTGAAGCTTCCTGTCCTATCCCATCCTATCCTATCCTATCCTATCCTATCCTATCCTATCCTACCCTATCCTATCCCGTAACTCGGAAGTCTGTTACACTCAGTTTGATGATGGTGTGTTCTTTATCAGTATCTGATTCAGCCCCAATGCTGAATTCCTGATAAGGTGTAACTCAGATTCGTTTATCCACGCAACCCGTCCAAACAGCATACAAGTCACAAAGTCGACGTATGAAGTTTTCCGCTTTTATTCAGCACACATCAACAACTGCATACAATTCTCAACTCAACTCAACAACTTTCAAATTTACTTTCCAGCTTCACTATCAACAACAACTTTCACAGCAACTCTTTATCAACAACTTTACTATCTCTCAACAACAGTGCGGCACACAATTTTATAATCTCTCTCTTTTCCGGAAGAATTTCGAATACAGTAGAAATGACGCACTGCCACCAATCGAATAAAAGATCGTCATCACTGACTTACGTCATACATGTCAAAAGAATGTTCTCCATTATCTACGTCCATCAAGAAGCTTCGATCGATAGTAAACAAACGGATCCAGAAGATTCTCCAACAATATCGACTAACGAAAATTATCAACGTTATACAAAGCCTCTCCTAACAACAATGCAAACTCAAATCAAAGGTAAATAAACTCCATCATTGAATACTTTGCAAAACGAAACGATTAGATCTATCGTGCGCGCTTCCGACATACTTTCGTACGCGTTTCAACGTAACATAACCCCCCACTCAAGAAGAAATTTACCCAATTTCTTTCAACAACGTTGAAACGTAATGCACAAACAAAGTTCAGAATTAAAACTTATTTCAGACTGTCTGAACACTGTCAATGTTCTCAGCTCATTCACACAGAGTCAATGGTTTTCATCTTCAAATCTGTCTGGATATTGTCAATGTTCACAGTTCATTCACACAGAATCAATGTTTCTCATCTGCAAGTCTTTCTGGATACTGTCAATGTTCACATTTATCTACACAGTCAATGATTTTTCATCCGCAAGGAAACGACGCCCTCGTCAGTTGCGGTTGTCATCGGCCCAGGGTCAAAGACGATGATCACGTGGGCTTTCCTGGAGTCAGTGCATCCTCCGTTGTCTCCTTCTTCCGTCGGATGTCCGACGCAGTCGACGTTGTCAGCTCCCAGAATGCATTTGCTGGGTCTCACGGTCAGGTTGGCTTCTGCGAGACGGTGGAACAGTTCCCTCAAAGTCTGCAGATGCTCCTTCCAGGTCTGGGTGTGGACTTCATGTTCGACCAAAGTCGTAGAGCCTGGGACATCATTGAAGTTATGGGGAAACTCGCCCATAATGTCCTTGAGCTCCAACTTTTGACCTTCCGTCAAGCTCGGTCCTAGCTTAACATCATTGATGCCTTCTTTGCTGTGGAAGTCTCCAAGTTCCAACAGTTCCTCGCTGTCAAAGCTGTCGTCGGTCACAGCTGCTGTGGCTGCGTGCACAGTCTCTGATGGCCTTTCCACGTACAGCTTAAGGAGGTTGGCGTGGTATATCTTGGAATGCTGGCCGACCTTCACCTTGTAGTCGTTGATTCCCACCACGGTCTCCACTTCGTACGGGCCTTTCCACTGCATCAGCAACTTATTGTGATCGGTAGGTAGCAGCACCAGCACTTTGTTGCCAGGTTTGAACTTCCTGTTCACAGCCCTACGGTCATAGTAGTGCTTTCCACAGTCCTGGGACTTCTTCATGTTTTCTCTGGCTATCTCGAGAGTCTGCTCCAGCTTCTCCCGTAGCTCAAACACGTACTGGTAGCTGTTCTTCACCTCTGGGGTGTCTACTTCTTTCGTCCACAGTTCTTTTAAGATGTGCATCGGCCCTCGGATGGTTCTTCCGTACAGCAGCTCGAACGGAGAAAAGCCGGTGGACTCCTGCGGTACTTCTCTGTAGGCGAAAAGTAAGGCGTTGATATAGCGATGCCATTGTCTGGGCTGCTCGCTGCACAGTTTCTTCAGGGTGGATTTCAGCGTAGCATTGAACTTTTCGACAAGCCCGTTGCACATTGGATGGCAGGGTGTCGTAGTCAAATGCCGGATGCTCAGCAGTCTGTTGACCTCCTTCATGCAGTCAGAGACGAACTGCGTCCCGAGGTCTGTCAGAATTTCTTCAGGCACTCCAAGCCTACTGAACATGTCCACCAGTGCCTCTGCTACAGTTTCAGTGTCAATCTTCTTCAGTGGCACTGCTTCTGGGTACCGAGTCGCATAGTCCACTAAAGTCAGTACCCACCGATGACCTTCTTCACTCGGAGGTCTTATTTCGCCGATTAAGTCTAAGGCCACCCTCTTGAAAGGTCGGTCGATCAGAGGCATCCTCTGCATAGGCACTTTCGGGACCCTTCCTCGAGGTATGGTCTTCTGGCAAATGTCACATGATCGGCAGAAACGGCTGACGTCCGCATGAAGTCCTGGCCAGTAGAACACCGCCTGGATTCTATCCGACGTCTTCTTGATACCCAGGTGACCTCCCATGATTGAGTCATGCGCTACTTCCATCACCTGGCGCCTTAGGGGTAACGGTACCAAGACTTGACGTAGTGGTTTACCTCCGTTGACCCTCGGATGCTGGAAGATTCTGTACAGGATCTTGGCCTTCACCTCGAAATAGACCGTGCCACTGCCCTTGGTCACGTGGTCTTGGCGGTTCCTGTACTTGTTTAAAGTGCTGTCAGCTTCCTGGAGCTGGATCAGCTTATCTCTGTCCACGATGGCAGCTTTGGAGTTGTCGGCGACCTTCAGTGGCGTAGACGTCTTGTCTCTCTTGGCCTGGGCCCTGGTAGTGACAGCACCGACGATCTCTGGTCGGCAGGGCTGAACCGGAGTAACCACATTGTCCCGTAGCAGCTCTGTAAGGTCTCCATCGGGAAACGGCAATGGATCCTCCTCCACAACTTCGACGCGTTGGGTTGAGGCAGGACTCCACTCTGGATCGGGGTCGTCGGGTCGTCTCGCTCCGTCGATATTCCCGATCATCAAATCATACAGCGGCTTCTTCAGGCAAACCGCTTCGACTTCACCTATGTAGAAAGGGGTGTTGACATGAATCTTCGCAACTGGCGCTCTCACACATTTGCTGTCGGCCATAAGTGTCCATTTTGAATCGCCAGTGAACTGTTCTTTAGCGATTAGGTCTTCTCTGACGATGACCCCACTGCAGCCAGAGTCTCTTAAGACAGTCACTTCATGATTTCCGACGCGTCCCTTTGAAACAGGTATGTTCTGTACGTTCACAGCTGCGCTGGCGACGACGGGGATGGATTTCCCGTTGGCAAGGAGGAGTTGGCCATCAGTCATGCACTCTTGCACGTCCGCAGGGGTAGCTGTGCGCTCGGTCTCACTCGGAAGAATGACGCTCCCGCCGCACACTTGATGGTCAGATCTACTGGTTTGCCGTTGATTGGAGAACCGCCTCTGCCGGTTGCCCGCCGCTGAATTGTCCGTACTGCTCCGCTGTCCGCTACTTTTGTTTTGAGGACAGTTAGCTGCTCTGTGGTCTGTAGCGTTGCAAGTGAAACAGCCTCTTGAATGCCCTTCCCTGGGAGGAGGCGTGGAGTCTGTCTGTCTCTGGCTCGTCTGGCTTCCCTGGATCTGGTTCACATGGTTTCCAGTCTTCTGAAAATGTTTCGTCGCGCTGGGTGGCCCCAGGGTCTTCCCATGAGCGATGAGATATCTTTCAGCAGCCTCAGTCACATCTTTAAGCGTCTGCAGCTTTTGTTCTTCTAAGTGGGTCGCTAGGTCCTTGTGACAGGCATTGAGAAATTGTTCCTTCACGATCAGGTCATGGAGACTGTCGTAAGACTTCCTTTCGCCTGATAACTCCACCCACTTGTGTAGATATGACGACAGGCGCTCCACAAACTGCTTTGGCGTCTCGTCTGACTTAGGCCGGCATTCACGGAAGCGTTTACGGTAGCCCTTCTCTGTAAAGTTGTAGCACTGCAACAGGGCCTCTTTCAAGACGTCGTAGTTTTTGGCGTCATCGTTCGACAGTCTGGTGTAAACTTCGAGAGCTTGCCCCGTCAGAAGTGCACTCAGTCGAATTGCCCAGTCTTGAGGTTGCCAGTTAGAGCTTTCAGCGAACCTTTCGAATCTCGCCAGATAACTGTCAATCTGGTCCTTCCCGTCGACGAAAGCTGGCAATTTTGGAGCCGTGTTGTCACTGATAACTTGTGGCGCATGCTGCTGTTGCTGGATGCGCGCCAACTCTAGTTGGAACTGCCGATCAGCTTCTCTTTCCTCACGCCTGCGCTCATCTTCTCTTTCTTTACGCTGCTCTTCTCTTTCTTCACGGCGACGTTGTTCTTCCCTTTCTTCTCGGCGTCGCTGCTCCTCTAATTCTAGACGCTTCTGTTCTAATTCTATTTCTTTTTCTAGACGCTTCTCTTCCAATTCTCTTTCTTCGCGCCTTCGCTGTTCTTCTCTTTCTTCACGCAATATTCTCTCCTGGCATTTGACGTACTCCGTCAGCTGTTTGCCTTTTAGATTTAGTTCAACCCCTTTCTGCCAGAAGTCAGCCATCTTGATGCTTCTGGAAAGTTCTTTTTCTATAAAGTTCTTGACTGTAGAGTTCTTTTTTTCTGGAAAGTTCTTGACTGTGCTGTACCTTTCTAGACTGTTCTAGAACAGCACGCTTTCTGCAGTAGCGCTGATGCTTGTCACTAGTCGCCTTCGCTGACGCAGGCCCCGCTGTCCTCGTCGTATGCGACGCTGCACCACGCTGGTGTTGATGTACACGCTCCTGTGCTGAAGTAGACGCGACGTCCGCTCGTCGCTCTCTCTAATACTGGCGATGTAGCTCCGAGGCTGTCCCTCGACGTAGTCTTACGGTAGCCACGTAGTCCCGATCTGTTGTTCGCTCACGAAGCAACTCTTCAGCGACTACACGCCCTTGCAGTCAACCCGAACCTATCGGATGTAGTCCCAGTATGTTGGCCCCTCTCGACGCAACTCGTTGGCGGCTACCCTCGATGACTGCCTCTCGTAACGTTGACTCGCTTGTTGTAGCAGTTGAACCCTTGGCTATGGCGTGAATCGCGGCTTGACCCCCAAAATGTTACACTCAATTCGATGATGGTGTGTTCTTTATCAGTATCTGATTCAGCCCCAATGCTGAATTCCTGATAAGGTGTAACTCAGATTCGTTTATCCACGCAACCCGTCCAAACAGCATACAAGTCACAAAGTCGACGTATGAAGTTTTCCGCTTTTATTCAGCACACATCAACAACTGCATACAATTCTCAACTCAACTCAACTCAACTCAACAACTTTCAAATTTACTTTCCAGCTTCACTATCAACAACAACTTTCACAGCAACTCTTTATCAACAACTTTACTATCTCTCAACAACAGTGCGGCACACAATTTTATAATCTCTCTCTTTTCCGGAAGAATTTCGAATACAGTAGAAATGACGCACTGCCACCAATCGAATAAAAGATCGTCATCACTGACTTACGTCATACATGTCAAAAGAATGTTCTCCATTATCTACGTCCATCAAGAAGCTTCGATCGATAGTAAACAAACGGATCCAGAAGATTCTCCAACAATATCGACTAACGAAAATTATCAACGTTATACAAAGCCTCTCCTAACAACAATGCAAACTCAAATCAAAGGTAAATAAACTCCATCATTGAATACTTTGCAAAACGAAACGATTAGATCTATCGTGCGCGCTTCCGACATACTTTCGTACGCGTTTCAACGTAACAAAGTCATTAAGGCACCACACGTGATCGTTTAACAAGCATACTCCATCTTTCTTTGTCCTCAGCAGTCTTCATGGCTTCACTCAAATGTTGTCTTCCCACCTCTTTTTCTGCCTCCATTTTCTTCTGCCTCCTTGCACCGTGCCTTGCATGCTGGTCTTTGCAAGGCCCGATGCACTGGTGATGTGGTCATAACCTCAAAGTTTCCGTTTCTTCACCACTGAGTTGTCCAAAGGCTTGTGTGATGATCTGTAGGACTTCGTCGTTGGTAATATGCTGGGTATAGAAAATGCCCAGAAGTCTTCTGTAGCACCTCATCTCTATGCTTTGTATTTTTTGGTTGTAGGTCTGCTGTGTTGAAGCTTATCTGCCCCTTCACTTGGATCTCCGTCATCGGCGAAGTCGTGCAACAACCGGCGGAGACGACGGTGTACATTGATAGCATGTTGACCGAATGAGATTCGTGATTAGAGAGGATCAAGGTAAGATAAAACCGTGACTACACACTCACTGTGACCCCCACACTGTAGTGTTGATAGTGCACGATACGAACACTTACTTCATCAAGATCACTTATTTCATCAAGAGCTCTTATTAACGTCCGGGGACACAGATCTACAATACAAAACGAAACGCACTCGCGATAATGTCGCTCGCGGTAGTGTCCCCATCGGGGTAGTGGCCCTCGGGGGAGAGTCGCTCGCAGTAATGTCGCTCGCGGCTGTATTGCAGCCTGTGGCTTGGTTAGCGGAAATTGGCCTAATATTTGATTGTTGGATTGTTAAACTTTGGTTCACGCTTCATTACTTGTCGCGAAACAACAACAACAACAACAACAATAATAATAATAATAATAATAATAATAATAATAATAATAATAATAATAATAATAATAATAATAATAATAATAATAATAATTTTATTTTTTATAGCGTAAAACCATTACTTAAAGCTTCCTCTAAGCGCTCACACACACACACACACACACACACACACCCACACCCACACACACACACACACACACACACACACACACACACACACACACGCACGCAAGGAAACATATTTAAACAATGTGGTAAAACATTATGAGATTCGCGTTTTGAGCCGGATTGCTGATTTGGGGAAATGCGCGAATATAGTATCCAATCCAATGTTATAAAATGAGATAAAACAGTTAAACATCGTAAGAAATATTACTCTGTTGTATCCATTTTTTATTCATCACATTAACATAAGTTGTACTGATCAAAACAAAACATCACATTTAACAACAATAAACATTTGAACAATACGGTACATTATCAAATAAACCACGGTAAATATCGTAACAAATAATAACAAACACAACTAAGTATAAAAAGGCAGTTTAAAGAGAAACACACATACATACACCACACACACACACACGCACACACATACAGAGAGATAGAGAGAGGGGGAGAGAGAGAGAGAGAGAGAGAGAGAGAGAGAGAGAGAGAGAGAGAGAGAGAGAGAGAGAGAGAGAGAGAGAGAGAGAGAGAGAGAGAGAGAGAGAGAGAGAGAGAGAGAGAGAAGCAACTTGTAATCGGTACGAACTTTACAAATGAAACAATAGCTTGACACGTCATCACACACTGCAAAGCTTAGCCTGGCCTCTCCCCTTTGCCCCGAACATAGGTCCCGGTCAGTCTGAGATACGCAGTGTGTCGTCACCGTCCTCGTCACTGCAGGAAAAGGAAACGGCACTATGTATGTAATATCCTATTTCTAGTGGCTACTTCCTCAAGCTTTGGAAACGGCGTGACTTGTGTTTTCAGTAATGGTATCTCCCAGTAATCTGTTACACTCCATCCAGTGCATTAGTTACAATGTTCTGCAGTAGGCTTATGTTTTGTTGCACACATATTCAACACTAACCACAAACAGAGTAGCAACTTATAGCCGGAAAGTACGATTACAGTACCAAAATCGGGATTAAAAAAAGGTAAAGGTAAAGGTAGTCCCATAGCCTTGTGGCCGTAGGGGAGCGAGATGTTGGAGATCACACTTATCTTGGGCCAGCGTTTGGAGGGTGATGCCCATCTCTCTCCCTCGTTGCTTTACCTTCCCCACCCTTAAGAGAGTAGGTACTCAGTCACAGTTGAGTCAAATGGGGGCGTTGTTATTTGTCGCTTCACGTTTTGCGGTCACCCATCCAAGTGCTAACCGCACTGGACGGTGCTTAACTTGCGACACAGTAGCGAATGCTCCAACCACTGCGCTATCCGACACCCCGATCTGGATATTATGCCGTAAATCCTATCCTATCCTATCCCGTAATTCGGAGGTCGTAAGGGCACCACAGATGATCTTTTAACCAGTGTACTCCATCTTTCTCTGTCCTCAGCAACCCTCACGGCTTCGCTCAGTGTCAAGCCAGTCCACTCTCGAATGTTGTCAACCCACCTCTTTTTCGGTCTCCCTCTTCTTCTACCTCCTTGCACTGTGCCTTGCATGGTGGTCTTTGCAAGGCCTGATGATTTGGTGACGTGGCCACACCATCGGAGTTTCCGCTTCTTCACCGGAAACTCCGATGGTATACACAGTGATGAAGAAATGGAAACTACGATGGTATGAGCACGTCACCAGATCATCAGGCCTTGGAAAGACCATCCTGCAAGGCACAGTGCAAGGACTTAGAAGACGAGGGAGACCGAAAAATAGGTGGGAGGACAACATTCGAGAATGGACTGGTTTGACACTGAGCGAAGCCATGTGGTTGCTGAGGACAGAGAAAGATGGAGTACGCTGGTTAAACGATCATCTGTGGTGCCCCTACGACCTCCGAGTTACGGGATAGGATAAGATAGGATAGGGATGAGCATGTCATCGTGTTGTCCAATGGTTTGTGTGATGGTCTGTCGGACTAAGTCGTTGGTGATGTACTGGGTATAGGAAATGCCCAGAAGTCTTATGTAGCACCTTATCTCCATGCTTTGTATTCTTCGTTGTAGATCTGCTGTGAGGGTCCATGTTTCGCAAGCGTATAGGAAGATGGAGATGACAAGGGAGCGCAGCAGCCTTACATTGGAATGTAGACTGATGGTCCTGTCTTTCCAAATGGGCTTGAATCTTGTCAGGGCAGCAGTTGTTTGAGCGATCCTGGAGAGGACTTCCTGTGACCCATTGTCTGATGGAATGGCTCCTAAATATTTGAAGCTTTGCACTGTGTAGAGGGATTGGCCTTGGATTTTGATGTCCATGTTAATGCCTTTGGTGTTGTTGGTCATCAATTTGGTCTTCTCTGCACTTATTTCCATTCCATAGGCTCTGGAGGTGGTGTCAAGCTTCTGTACCAGCTGTTTAAGTTCTTGTTCCTCTCCAGCCAATTCATCAATGTCATCCGCAAAACGGAGGTTGGAGATTGCTCTACCCCCTAAGCTGACTGTGCCTTCATGATCTGCAAAGGCATCTGACATGATGCGCTCTAGGAAGATGTTGAAGAATATTGGAGAAAGTATGCATCCTTGACGCACACCGATTGTTGTTCTGAACCAGTTTCCGATGGCGCTGTTGTGGAGGACTGCACTGGTAGCCTTGTCGTACAGGCTTTTGATTACTTCAATAATTTTAGGGCTGATGTTGTAAACTCTCATGTTTGCCAGCAGAGCTGCATGCCAGACTCGGTCAAACGCTTTCTTGAAGTCTACAAACACATAATATAGATGTTGTTGGTGCTGTAGGTATTTCTCGCAGATTATTCTAGTTGAAAATCTGTTCAGTGGTACTTCGCCCTTCCCTGAATACTGCTTGTTCTTCAGTTATTATTTGTTCACCTTGTGGTTTCAACATGTTGAGCATTCTTTTCAAGAAAACTTTGCTGGGATGGCTGATGAGGCTGATGGTGCGGTAATTTTCACACTCCTGAAGGTTACCTTTTTGGGCAAGGGTGATGACAGGCGACTGGGTCCATGGTGTAGGCCACTACCCACTCTGCCAGATCTTGTTACAGATAATGGTGAGGGCGTCAATCATCGCTTTTCCTCCCGCTAGAAGCAATTCCGCAGGTATGTTGTCCACTCCCGCTGACTTCCCTTTCTTCAGCTAATGCACTGCTGCCTCAACTTCTTCTCGGAGAATTGGGAGGATTTCGTTTTAAAAAGTGTAACTGTAGATTATAGTCACACGACACCGAAGCGTATAGGCGACTACTGGTCACATTATTCTGACACCAGCGACCCAGTTGATGGTAAGGGGAAAATAATATGGTCACACATTGGCCAATCCGGCATTCGAACCAGGTACCTTTCGGTTACTAGTAAGACGCTCTACCAACTGAGCTACCCGGCCCCACGATTTCTTTTTCTTCTCTGTTCTGGGGATATGCTAAAACTGATGGGTCTCCGTTTGGTGTGTGGTTGTAAAGGTCAGAGCAGTACTCTGTCCATCTATCCAAGACTTCTTGTTCTTCTGTAAGGCATACAGTATGACAGACTTGCTTTGGATCGTCGAGACCTTGTGCTTTTTAACACTTGTCAGCCGCTTCACAGTCTGGTAGGCCTCCCTGCTGTTGTTCTTGTTCAGACTGTTCTCCATTTCCTGGCATTGCTCTTCTATCCAGTTCTCCTTTCAAAAAACCGGCCTTTTCGGATGTCATTGTTAATTTTTCTGTAGGCATCAGCTCTCTTTGAGGAGTTCTTTTTTCTTTTTCATCTCTCTTCATTTATTACACAGATCCAAAAGTTCAGGTGTGATCCACCGTTTCTTCTTTGGGCGGTGCTTGCCAAAGATCTCAGTGGCGGCCTCTGTCACAGCTGAGGTGAAAGCGGTGGTCATGCTGTGGACATCTACTTCACCAGCTCCCAAACTGAGAAGTGGTGCAAATTTCCATCCAATTGTGGCTTAAAATATTTCTGCAACCTCCGGGTCTTGCAATTTGTCCAGGTCGAACTTCAGTCTAGTGCACTTATAGTAGCACTAGAGTAGCAACTTATAGCCGGAAAGTACGATTACAGTACCAAAATCTGGGTATTATGCCGTAAAGTATAGCATTAAATTTTCGGACTGCAATAATCATAAGGTAGTAAATTCTTATAGTTATCATTTGTTTTAGGTCAAGAGGCAATAAATTCTTATAGTTATCATTTGTTTTAGGTCAAGAGGCAAGGCGAGGGCATCTTTTGATCTGGAAAAAAAATAATGCTGAGATAAATCTTTCGATGAGAGAAGAGAGGTAATTTTTCAACATCTCCTTCTTACGTCCCTTTGTCTTATTATTATTATTATTATTATTATTATTATTATTATTATTATTATTATTATTATTATTATTATTATTATTATTATTATTATTATTATTATTATTATTATTATTGTTGTTGTTGTTGTTGTTGTTGTTGTTGTTGTTGTTGTTGTTGTTGTTGTTATTATTATTATTATTATTATTATTATTATTATTATTATTATTGTGGCGGAATGTGAAGCGACTGGTTCAGGCTTGGGCGAGAAGTTGTCTACCTTGAATTTCTTGGGTAGACTAGCCTTGGGTGGCTCCTGCTGTGCAGAATCCTTTGGTGTGGCCATTGGGTTATGCGGGACAGGGCGACACGACATTGGTTCTCCCCGGCTGACTATTCGTTTTCTGCTTTTGGTGGTGAGCGGGACTACATTGTCGGCAGGCATTTTATGCAGGTCGGTGTGTTGAAATATCGTGGCACTAGTAGCCGGTAACCTGGTTTACTATAACCATGCATCACCGCCTTGCAGGGCAAATATTTGTATGTCACTCTTAGGAGGGATAATAGAAAATGACAGCTCGGGTTGGGCTGTGTTCTCAAGGTTGGTGGCCGAGAGACGGGAGTCAAAATATTCCGCTGGGTTACATTATAATTGTTTATACGTTGAAGAACTTTGACCTTGTCACGTCCACTTCCTCAAAAGCCGGTACACACGTGCGTGCTTATCACATGACAAACAACCACCCCAAAAACTAACCCATAAAATACCAGAGGGAACAATGACAACATTTTTATTCATACAAAAACTAACCTATATATTTTACCTAACTAACCCACCCGTAGACCCACAATCACACTTAACTAGAATGAAAACCCAAACTGCTAAACAAAAAATAATAAATAAAAGTATGATTTTCTTTAGAGTCTTTCCTCCTACAGCCTACACAGTTTTACAAGTGGCTGTATACCTATTAAATATTTAATTAATGATGTGTACACAGTTTATACACAGCACTTAATACTATTGCAAACAATAATGATAATATTTTTCAGAGTTTATATAATTATACAAAAGATTTGAGTAAAAAGAAAATGCCACTCCTTAAACTAACTACACATGTGGCTTTGTACAACTGGCAACTGACATATTCTTTTACAGTCCATTTCTTTTAGCAAATTTACAGGGAATAAGTAATGGACATTTCCGTTAAGGACTTTCTGAATTAAGTCCTGCTGGATGGCAGCATAGACCAGGAATATTTAGACCGCGCAGTGACGCCATTGGTGTGATGACGCGTCAAAAGTTATGCGACTTGCTTGTGGCATGTGTGAAAATGGCTGCTTCACAGAGCGAAGATCTGATGGAGAGGGGGGGGGGGGGGGGGGGAATCGCAGGAGCAGTTACGGTGACCACTGTGCAGCTTTGAACTGCACAAACGCACGATTAAAGGCTGCATGCAAGGGGAAGAGTTTTTTTCGTTTCCCAAAGGAAGAAGAACGGTAAGTTCTTGAAGAAATTGTAGATCTATTCTGACATTTCTCTCTGATGGCAGTCAGCGACCAGCGTGGTTCCCTCACACGCTCAAGTCAGTTGAGATGCGAGGTTGAACAGAGTATGGCGGCCTACTAGCGCCAAAACCTGATAATTACAATATTTTATGATAATTACAAATATCATGGGATAATTACTATTATTAAGAGGTAATTACAATTATCATTAAAAATTACAAATATGTTCGTGTGATCATGTTTAATTTTCAGTTTTGGCTCTATCAATCCGCCTGGAAATGCGCCAGAACTGAAAATTGTAATTATCACATAATAATTAAAATGTTCACTTGATAATTATAATTTTCACGTGATCATGCTTAATTCTGGTAAGGCGGCTTACTAGCATCAAAATCTGCAAAACTTACATGTATCAGTTATAATTGTAATTAACACGTGTTCTGTGTAATTCACAGAGATACCGGTAATTCACAGTGTTAATTACTAATTTTCAGTTTCGGCCACGCTTTACTAGGGCCAAAACCCCAGGCGTGATTGGAACAATGACGCTGCCGCGCATGCGCATCGGGCCGCGCATGCTCATCTTGATATTTATAATTTTCAGTGATAATTGTAACTATCGCTTGATAATTGTAACTATCTCTTCATGATATTTGTAATTATCAGGATTTTAGCGCTAGGAAAGCGTGACAAATACTGATAATTATTAATTAACACTGTGGATTACCGATATCTCTGTAAATGACACAGAACACGTGATAATTTCAATTCTGTTGTGATAATGGTAACTCGCGGTTTTGGCGCTAGTAGGCGGTCATAACAGTGGGCTCCCGTGTTGTACAGACAAGACCCGCGCCACGGCACGCAGAGCATGGACGATACAGTGGTGGTGGAGATGCCAGTACCAGTACACCAGACATACACAACAGTAAATTATAGCATTATTAACCAACCAACCTAGGACAAATACCCACATCCTCTTCTGCATCCTAGTGCAATTTTCTACCCTTCTCTGTTTTAGCCATTTTCAAGTTCATTCACAAATTGCCTCCCATTTATCATAGTTGAAATGAACAAACTTTCCCAAATTATTTCCCTTTATTATAATAGGAATCAATTTAATTATAGTTTGTGCATTATTTCCCTTTACAACTGTTGAGAACAACTGATCAAATTCCATGTATAAATTATATCTATACCCTTAATCATCGACAACACAATCGTTTTCATTTACATTTTACTTCTCTTTACAACGTCAGCCAAGAATCCAAACTTGTCATGCATAAATTAATTCTCTTCACAAACGTTGAAAATAGTTATCAAATATAAATTATTTCCCTGCATACAAAAACATTCTTTCTTCAGCGACGTTTTCTTTTATTTAAAATATAAAATATATACATGTTATACAAAAATGCTTGCACCAGAGCAAAATGGCCACCTGCTGCCCTGGCGAGGTTGAAGCCAATTTGGAAAGACATGACCATCAGTCTACATTCCAAGGTAAGGCTGCTGTGCTCCCTTGTCATTTCTATCTTCCTATATGCTTGCGAAACATGGACCCTCACAGCAGATCTCCAACGAAGAATACAAAGCATGGAGATGAGGTGCTACAAAAGACTTCAGCTGGGCATTTCCTATACCCAGCACATCACCAACGACGAAGTCCGACAGACCATCACACACGCCATTGGACAACACGATGACCTGCTTATAGTGGTGAAAAAAACGGAAACCCCGATGGTATGGCCACGTCATCAGATCATCAGGTCTTGCAAAGACCATCCTGCAAGGCACAGTGCATGGAGGTAGAAGAAGAGAGAGACCAAAAAAGAGGTGGGAGGACAACATTCGAGAATGGACTGGTTTGACACTGAGCGAAACAATCAGGGTTGCTGCGGACAGGGAAAGATGGAGTACGCTGGTCAAACGATCATCTGTGGTGCCCCTACGACCTCCGAGTTACGGGATAGGATAGGATAGATAGGATGGATCGACTGCAGCTACTTAAGCTACGGGTGATAATCTTCGGTCCGGACAAGACAGATCCGAGTCGTCACATTAGTACATGCAGCTCTCTTCTTCTGTTCAGGACATGGGCTCCAGGAAGACTGGAACCGCACCACAGGACCGCCCCGCAGGACCGCCCCACAGGACCGTCACAGCAAGACAACACACTGCTTGAGATAGGCGGTAAATAGACAAACTACGCCCGCACAATCCCCCCATTGAAAACAATTCTGGCACAAAAGAACTTATTTATATTAGTACCTCTCTGACGGACTAATCCGGCTTAGCCAAGCAGTTTTATTTACTTGCACCATCTAACAGAGTGCGCGCACATCGCTCACTGCAGAAGTTATGGTCATGAAGCAACACTAACGAAACAATGCACGTGTTCTAAGTACACGATTTGCAAACTTAGCAATGAACTTTAATGTATGTTCTTTCCTTCACATTCCATCCCCTTAACAGGCTTAGAAACCCTATCACATCACATGTTTAGAAACCCTATCACATCGCATGTTTAGAAACCCTATCACATTACATGTTTAGAAAGCAGAGTCGTGTTCCCCTAAAAGACCAGAGCCAGGGTTTATCTACGTTCTGCCTCATTACAACCTTTTCAAGCCACAATGATTTTTTAAAAAAACAAAACAACTTAATCCTACTATGATGTGTTTTCCTGCGGTGGCACGGGCTTTTTGTTCCAGGTTATCTTGTGGGAAGACTACTACTACAATTGTTCACGCGAAAGCTTACACGAGTTACAGATACTCCTATCACTGTAAACATGATAGGTAGTCTAATCTCAAATCATGGAGTTACAGATACTCCTATCACTGTAAACATGATAGGTAGTCTAATCCCAAATCATGGAGTTACAGATACTCCTATCACTGTAAACATGATAGGTAGTCTAATCCCAAATCATGGAGTTACAGATACTCCTATCACTGTAAACATGATAGGTAGTCTAATCCCAAATCATGGAGTTACAGATACTCCTATCACTGTAAACATGATAGGTAGTCTAATCCCAAATCATGGAGTTACAGATACTCCTATCACTGTAAACATGATAGGTAGTCTAATCCCAAATCATGGAGTTCACTTCGTCCTACTACTCTTCAACCTTTGTCATTCCTCATCCATCCTCATCCTTCTTTTTCTTAATGTGTGTATGTGTGTGTGTGTGTTGTGCGTAGTGTGTGTGTGCGGTGTGTGCTGTGTGTGCACAGAGAGAGAGATAAACAGAAACAGAGAGAGACAGACAGACAGACAGACAGACAGACAGACGTAAGATGTGTAAGACATCTTATTGCGTAATAATAATAATAATAATAATAATAATAATAATAATAATAATAATAATAATAATAATAATACAGGATGCTATGTACGCGCCTTTCCCCAAGGCTCAAAGCGCGGCGATCTATACCAACATACACGCTCACCTGTCTCATTTACCCCCACACACACCAAATACACATACATCACTCAAACAGGTGGTGTAAAGGCAAGGAGATCGCTATTAGAAGACGGAATAAAATCGAATTTTTATTTTTGATTTTTTTTATATTGACTGCATCCTGTACCATTATTGAACAAAATGTTCATTGCAAAGAGAGCTTGAAACGCATATGTAAAAAAAAATAATAAGAGACCGAGAGAGAGGCAGAGAGAGAAGGGGTGGGGGAGAGATATAGGCAGAAACAGCAATTGGAATAAGAGTCACGTTCAACAATATTTAAAATACATCTGTATAATTATATTTCGTCCTGATAATCAAATCAGAAGCAAGGTGAAGCGAAACAGCGATAATTAATAATGTAGCGTCCCCTAATTCAGCCCACCTTATATTCCGTAAAATGCTGAGAATGCCAGCGATCAAACGAGCCTACCTACTGCGGCGGTAAAGAACAAACTCTTACAACGCATGCGCAACGCGGGTTCCTGGAGCTGGTGAGCAGACGGCATTCCAGCATGCGCAGATTTGAGCGAACTAGCGAAGCGACTTGTAGGCAGAGCTTTTACAAAGCGCTAATCTTGATCGCGGGTTCAGGAGAGAAGGTTGTGGAAAATAGGCGGAGCTACAAGGACTGCCTTGTTGACGGATATACCTATTACCGGTAGATTATCCCAACCGTTGTCAGTCTGCGTGCGGACGACAAGCCACAAGTTGACTTCGATCATTCAGAACGAAAGTTGACTGCGAACCTAACATTTGTATTGGCAGACACTGCATGTTTTGGCATCAGAGTTTTAGGACTTGCAAGGTAAAACCTATTTCTCTTTCTGTCTGTATTTCTTTATTATTTACATTTTGCTTCGTTTTGATTTAGTCTAGACTGGTTTAGTTTAATCATCTCTCTCTCTCTCTCTCTCTCTCTCTCTCTCTCTCTCTCTCTCTCTCTCTAATTTTTATTGCTTTCTCCTTACTTTCTCCTGGTCCTCCTTCGCCAACTTCATCGTTTTTGTGGTTTTTTCTTTTACTTTTAAATTTTGATATAGCACTGTTGCCCTGTCTTTGCGTCCTCTTGCTCAATTGCACCTTAATTGTTTTATTGAAGCCTTAAATAAATTAATCAACCAATAAATAACATGACGAATAATTCATTATTTATTGAACTAATAAAGTAACAGGTAAAACAGTTAAGTAAGTTACATCCACGCAAAATGGGATTTTTTTGTTGTTTAATACTATCACATTATTTAGACCCTACATATTGCTTCTGAATCACTGAATGTGTGCTTGTGTTATGTAAATGCGCGTGCTTGGGTGTGTTTGGGTGTGTTTATGTGTGTGTGTGCGTGCGTATGTGTGTGGATAGAGAGAGAAAGAGAGAGAAAGAGAGAGAGAGAGAGAGAGAGAGAGAGAGAGAGAGAGAGAGAGAGAGAGAGAGATGGAGACGAGTATTTCAAACAGTCGTACGACAACTAGATCTCCAATTGTGCTGACTCCTTGCATAATTCAAAAATAATTATATCTACAGAAATTACACGCGCAGAACGTAGACCTGTATCCGCCTTGGCTTCAAGGATATCAAGCACAGAAGCTTGGATGCCTATACTAAAATTGCACACAGTACTTTAACATTATGCTGCAATCATAATGACCACATCGCCTTAGTAACGTTAACCCTACTTACTAACAATAGAGCATCGACTATACTGATGCATAACATATCACTGTAACGTTAAGATGAGCGCCGTCAACGAATGAACGAGTTGTTTTTATAGCTTGCTTTCCCACTCGGGAGGAACGCAAGATCTATCTCAAACCATGCAATGCGCACAGCCCAGCGCCCCAAACAGCAGAGAGATCCAGACCTGCCTGAGATCAATACCTTCTGTTAATTACTAAGCAATGGGCATCGTGTCATAGTATCAGTCATATTAGGACAGAAACTATCAAATTGTTTAACGAGTTATCATACCGTGAAAGTGCGAAACATTACACAATAACGTTATTATATACGATTAAGACAACACCACATATCAAATAAAACAACAACAAAAAAATCTGCTGAATAATGTGTTAAATAGTTAAGACGGAAATCACCGATTAGTGAGCTTAAAAAATCGGTTAAATAGCTAAGTCGACATTTTATTTTAAGGATTTGTTTAATGTGTAAAAATGGTTCAAAGGGAAAAAGACCCCCGTGGGGTGCCGGGGGCTTCGGTATAAATTATATCCCCACTTTCTGGAAATTTAGTTTCTTTAAATTCCAACTGTCGCTGTCTTTCTCCTTTGTTCTTTCTCATTCCTACTCTGTTCTATCAATCTACTATACTATCTTCTTCTTCGCTAGACCAGTCACCTACCTTTTTTTGAAAACTCTTCCGGGACAAAACTCCTCATTTGTGTGTGAGGTCTGTTGGATTAGCTTGGAAATATTGGACGCTTTCTGCCAGGTGGTCACTGGGGCTTCCTATGATGTTATTATTTGGCAGTGTAGGCATTGTGTATGTATGTGTTTTGTTAATATTTTATAATGATGTTTATATTCTATTTTGGTTTTGTGGACGGGGGTTCGATAAATTAGAGTATAGCCTCAGCATCCCTTGCGTGGGATGTCTTTATTGTAAAGTGACCGGCTGGTGGAGTGCCTTCAGTGTTGCCACTAGGGTTGTTTCGGCAGATCTTTTATGCGGATCAGGGACGAGTCCTCTTTCAGCGAAGTTGTGGTCTACATTTTGTGGTCCCGATTCGGCTATACTGGGCCTGATTTGGCTCGGAAGAGTCCGCTTGACCTAAAGCAATAATCATGTAATGTTCAAAGGGACATCATCTATGACCTTAAAAAATATCTGTGAGACAAGTCAGCATAAGAAGATATATTTTCTCTGTCCATTATTTATTTTATTTGTATGCTTGCTGTGGACAATACGCAAATAGTTGTCCTGATCCAGCTGACTATAGCGCGCTGAACCCTTTAAGCACCGACTATCAATCTAATACGCATATATAGCTTTGCCGATCAAATGTTTGAGCAAATATTTATTATGATAATGTCAGCTGAGACCAGAACCTTGGTCTGGATTATCTATAACGTTAAGTGTAATATTATCCACAACAGTCCACAAGCTAAGTTAAAGGGACCCAATTCCAAGGCTTTGATTACTTCTGGCAAAAATTAGTTTAGGCGAAAATTGGCATTGTTATTATATACCCCAATGATAAAGTGTGCATTGTTATTATATACCCCAATGATAAAGTGGGCATTGTTATTATATACCCCAATGATAAGGTGTGCATTGTTATTATATACCCCAATGATAAAGTGTGCATTGTTATTATATACCCAATGATGAAGTGTGCATTGTTATTATATACCCCAATGATAAAGTGTGCATTGTTATTATATACCCCAATGATAAGATGTGCGTTGTTATTATATATCCCAATGATAAAGTGTGCATTGTTATTATATACCCCAATAATAAAATGTGCATTGTTATTATATACCCCAATGAAAAAGTGTGCATTGTTATTATATACCCCAATGATGAAGCGTGCATTGTTATTATATACCCCAATGATAAGGTGTGTATTGTTATTGTATACCCCAATGATAAAGTTTGCATTGTTATTATATACCCCAATGATAAAATGTGCATTGTTATTATATACCCCAATGATGAAGTGTGCATTGTTATTATATACCCCAATGATAAAGTGTGCATTGTTATTATATACCCCAGTAATAAGATGTGCATTGTTATTATATCCCAATGATAAAGTGTGCATTGTTATTATATACCCAAATGATAAGATGTGCATTGTTATTATATATCCCAATGATAAAGTGTGCATTGTTATTATATACCCCAATAATAAAATGTGCATTGTTATTATATACCCCAATGATAAAGTGTGCATTGTTATTATATACCCCAATGATAAAGTGGCTTTCTTTGCTCAAAGCGACACTAAAGTTGATATTTTCCATTTGTGGTCTGACAGGGAGTGATTTCCCCTGTTTAACGGTACACCACAGGCTCTACGAGACGATATTTGTTAGCGCTAAAAAGGTAGCGGTAGAGTTTGCACTTTTTTTTTAATAGATTAGAAAAACAACAACTATAGTCCACTTTCCAAAGAGTTTAAATTAATTAAATAATTTATTTTAACGAAGCCATTTTTTCTGTGGGGCAACACTCACTTTGACTATTAAATGGATCTGTGGGAGGGGTGGGGGTACGGGGGGGGCCCTTTATGCTAACAAGTCTGACGTCAGCGAAACAGGAACAAATATAATAATAATAATAATAATAATAATAATAATAATAATAATAATAATAATAATAATAATAATAATAATAATAATAATAATAATAATTTTTTTAAAGCGCGCAACCAAACTAAAAGCTTGGTCTAAGCGCCCTCACGGATACACACACACATACGCTCGCACGGAACACACACACATACGCTTGCACGGATACACAAACACATACGCTCGCACGGATACAAACACACATACGCTTGCACGGATACACACATATACGCTCGCAAGGACAAATATTTAAACAATATGACACAGCATTATGGGGTAAAACACGTTAAACATTGTTAGAAATAATAAGGCACATCAGGCTTCAGTTTAAAAAAGCCATGTTAAAAGAGAACTACCCACAAGGGTACACCCACGTCACGGGCACGTACGCACGCACGCACACACACACACACGCACACACACCCATACACAATTCAAACACACACACATCAATGCAATCACGCACTATCAGCAGTATCAGATAGTAACACCTTATATATTCTGTTTGAACAACAATGTTGCTGTTTTATCTGCAGACATCCATTTCAACAACACTTGTCTAGTTCATTTATCTGGTTGTGGGCGTGCCTGCGTGAGTCCGTGTGTGTAAGTGTATGTGTATATATATGTGTGTGTATTTGTGAGTGTGTGTGTGAGTGAGTGAGTGAGAGATAAAGAAAGAGAGAGAGAGGAGAGAGGGGCCCAGAAGTAAATTTGTAAGTGACCCTACACTTTAAAAAAAATCTCTTGCCACGCTGGTGACGTTTGGGAAGTGTTATCAAACCCACAACGCCCTCATTAACACACATAGATATTTTCCCCCTCGTGATGGGACATGACCTTACCCCCTCTTTGGAAGCTGGGTGAACTGTAACGTTTTTCTAATGGTAGATAACAGCGGATGATACATACACACTGTTCCCCAATCACCCTTCAGGCTCAAATCCTATACCATTAGTGAAGGAAGGGAGAAAACCGGAGCATCCGGAGAAACCGCTCGGTGACCTCAATAATCTCGTACCTAAGTTACATAACTTTGCCCCTGGCGGGAATCGAACCTGTGACCTTCGGCCTTGGAAACCCGCGACTAACCCACTGCTCCACCAGAGGGGCAGTAAAACACTGGAGCTCGATGATGAATGCCTGCCCCCAAATCTCCCTCCCTTCTCCCCTTTTCCGATGATGTATACAGACTTTCGGGTGTTGGTGCTGGTCGCTAATGTCTAGTTGCGTGTGAATGCGAGTGAGCGCCTTGAGCTTAACTACATTAATGTATCGCGCTTTGCAAAAGTTTGTAATAGTAGTAGTAGTAGTAGTAGTAGTAGTAGTAGTAGTAGTAGTAGTAGTAGTAGTAGTAGTAGCAGTAGTTGTTGTTTTGGTGGTGGTGGTAGTGGTAGTATTTATGCAATATCTGTACATTTTAACGAGTGTAGGACTAAATGTAATGTTTTGAAATGACCGCGAATAATGGCGCTGAACTACAGCTGGCGATTAAGCGACTCGAGGTTTAACTGCATAGATGACATTCACATACATTCCAAAAACGAGCATAATTTAAAACAAAACCTCCCAAAGCAATGATGAAGGATAGTGTTATGTTTAGAAAGTGGCAGCTGGGGACCTGAAGAAGGCCGCCAAAAGGTTTGTGTAGGACTTTCCTATCAGTGCCTCATTCCACGGAGGGCAGCCTCTGATAAGGATT
This sequence comes from Oncomelania hupensis, assembly GCA_036898135.1. Taxonomy (NCBI): domain Eukaryota; kingdom Metazoa; phylum Mollusca; class Gastropoda; order Littorinimorpha; family Pomatiopsidae; genus Oncomelania; species Oncomelania hupensis. The sequence goes on along the minus strand of CM072526.1, from coordinate 7,904,360 downwards.
TTATCCAAGATGCTATCAATAACTCCGGTCCCGTCTCTTTTAGGCGAGACAGCTTTGTCACTTGTGTTATACACAAACTTTATGTCTTCGATGCAGGATGTGTCACCCTCTGTCTCCGTGTAGGGGAGGCTTAAGAGTTAGTAGTCGGTTTGACTGACGTTTACCCATTATATGATCTTTGAATGTGACAACGATGCTTCATTGGCACACCACCACTACCAACAACAAGGACCAAAAAAAAGCATCCTTGATAATGTGGTACCGTATAAAAAAAAATTAAAAAGTATAATTTTTTTTCTTTTGCAGCAATGCTCATTGCTGGCACTAAACACTGAGCGCTCAAATCTTCAACATGGCGACGCCTAGCCGTCTAGGCAGGCAAAGGTCGCCCATACTAGCAGCGTGCCTCGTGCTAGTACTAGGCCTAGGCGATTTCATCTTGCCTAGGGCAGAGGCTGCTGTAAGCTGCGAGGACTCCACTTTCAAGGTCGGGACCAAACTCCTGGTTCCTGAGACAAAGGAATGCCAACTGGCCCCTGGAACATATACCTACACTTCCATCGAGGTGAGAGAATGATGGTGGTGGTGGTGATGATGATGATGATGATGATGATGATGATGATGATGATGATGATGATGATGATGATGATGATGATGATGATGATTGTGGTGGAGGTGGAGGTGGTGGAGGAGGCGACAGCAGTGATCTTATGTCTATGAAGGTTGAACTCCGGTGAAGATGATGTGGATGACTAGGAAAATTACATCAGCGACATACCCAGTGCACGATGGTTATTTGGGGCACTTGACATTTTCATTGTAATGTTGAGTCATTGTGCGCTGTTATCGTTCTTCTCTTCTTTCAAAGCTTATTGATGGGTTTGTTCCTGCTGTTGTTGTTTTTTTGTTTTTGTCTTCAGAAAATATTTAATGCATTAAAATTGAGAAAGATGATTTAATGTAAAATTTCATTTTCCTTTCGTAGGTGAACGGTACACTGTACGCCAAGAGCGGCGGATCTAGTGTCGTTGACCTGAGCGCTGATTGGATGATCGTGGGCGTCAAAGGTCGGATCCGCGGAGACGGCGAAGGCCGAAGTCCCGGTCAAGGGCCAGGGGCCGGTTCTTCCGATGGTTCAGGCGGTAAGTCAGAGAAAAGTGTTTTGTTCTTTGTGCCTCCCTGTCCTGGTTGTTTTCCATTTCAAGCAGACAGACAGACACACACACACACACCGCACACCCGCACGGCAGTCTAAAACACACACACACACCCGAGCGCGCGCGGATTAGTAGACCATGCTCGAAAATCTGAGGTGAAACAACTTAGGTCGGCTTGCTCGCATGTTGCGCCCTAAAGTTGTCTAACTTTGGGTGGACATTCTTTGCAAACGAATACAGTTTCTCGCCTACAATTTCTGTTATGTCCTCCGTCAAACCTTCTGGATCAACCAAAAGGTTGATTTCAATTGCAATCCTTGCCTTGCACTACCCTGCAACCACCACCATCCTTTCCCGAAGAAACGTTTGCAGCTCGGGGTAGCTGTCATAGTGTTCTGAGAAAACATCTCATGAGAATGTCCACCCGAATCAGTTCAGTTCAGCACCGCAGCCGGACAGGTCGTTGGGAGAGACATGAGGGATGCCGACAAAGAGAGTTATCACCACTTTGGATCTGTCTGCAGTTATTGTCAGGAGGCGCGGCATGTCTAGCGCCGTCCATTGTTTTGACATCATCTTCCAGCTCTTTCTTTGACGTCCTCTGCGACTGCTTTCTTCTACTGTGGCTTGCAGGATAGCTTTTGCAACGGTGTTATGCCGCATGACATGGCCAAACCACGCAATCTTCCTCTTCACAGTGGCAATGAGTGGTTCTTGAGGGCAGGAAGTGACGTCACCAGGTTTTTGACGTGGTCATTCGTCTTGCGTTCATGCCAGGCGATATGCAGCAATCTGCGATAGCATTTGATTTCAAATACCTGGATGCGTTTTTCTAATTCTGCTGTTAATGTCCAGCTTTCGCAGCCGTACAGCAGAACGGCCAAGACTAAAGACCTGAAGAGTTTTACTTTGGTGCAAAAATAAATATCTATTTTCTTCCAGATCTTGTTCAAGCCTGCCAAAGTTAATATGGCCACTGCCAGTCTGGTCTTGACCTCTGTGGAAGATCTGCCATCCTTCTCTGATCCAAAATACTTAAATGATTCTACCTCATCCAGTTTCTCCCGGTTCGTGATGATGTTGGTGCTGATGTTGCTCTGACAGATCACTCCAGCACCGGGCTCTTTTCTGAGCTAACCTCTATGTCATAAGCACGTGCCCGGTCAACAAGCACGTCTTCAAGGTCTTGGAGTTTCTGATAGCTGCCTCCCATTAGGTCAATGTCACCAGCGAAGCGCAGGTTGCACAATGGTCCTCCTCCAATGGAGATGGTAGTTTGGAAGTTCTGGAGGATTTCTTCCATATGTTTTCAAGGTATAGGTAGAGGAGGAAAGGAAACAGTATGCAGCCTTGGCGAATACCCACTGTAGTCTGGAAGGCTTCTCCAGTCTGTCTATTAAGCAGGACTGCACTGGCGGCATTGTTGTAAATTGCTTCGATTGTTTGGATCAAGCCTTCTTTAATATTGAAGCGCTGCAGGACGTGCCACAAACCTTTGCCCCAGACTCTAACAAAGGCCTTTTTTAAATCGATGAAGTTGTGGTATAGGTTCTTTTGATGTTGAAAATATGTTTTAATCATATTACGGCAATTGCAGATTTGTTCAACTGTGCTCCTTCCTGGTCTGAAACCTGGCTGTTTTTCTGCGAGTATTTTTTCTACCTGGTTTTTCAGTCTGTTCAATATAATTAGGTAATTAAAAAAAAAAAAAAAACAAGTTACCTCCCGTTTCCGAAAAGGCCTATTATTATGTAAATTTTGCGCAATTGCATGCACTGAAGCGATGTCATTCTGTTTTTCAATAAACAGTTATGCGAACTGGCAAAACCACACCTTTTATCAATACACGTTTCGTCTGCTGTTAATGATCCGTATCAGTGCAATCTCGATAGTCCTACTTAGGGAAAGTCTTGAACATGAGTTTAGAGGAGATCAAAAGGTAAATAGCTCGCTTTAGATTATTACTGGATTTAAGTCTTAGTTTGTCTTCTCCTCTTTATTTATTTTATTGGTCATATGTAGACATTTTCCAGCTCGGGATCTACCCCAGGCGCTGGCCGATACAGGGTCTAACGCAAGGGAGACGGGACCTAGTGCATGCTGGGTGTATTTGTGTAGCCGGCACTCCTCAGTCTAGGACAGGAGCGTCAGGATCTTTAAAGCCCGTGCGATGAAATGCGTGTGTGCACAGACTAGACCTTGGTTTATACTCTCATCCTCGGTGAACCCACCAACAATTCGCTCCTTCCTCCCTCCCGTCCCCTACCATCGTCCCTACTAAAACTAGCTAATTAAATAATAATGAAACTAATATATAAATAATTTCACTCATTTATAGATGACTAATTGCATTGTTTCTCGATATACAGGTTGTTTGATTTTGACCACAACAAAATAGTTTATACTGCATGGACAGTTTATCGCTTGATTTTATGTTGTTGTTGTTTTTTTAAATAATAAAAATAATATTGCTTATTTTATATTAAAGGAACGGAAACAACCTTTACTTAACTTTTGACTACAAAAATGTACGTACGCATTACAACCAATAATAGCTTTATTAATTATGTTTATTTCGCCGTTGTCATTGTAAACTTTACATGTAATGTCTTTTGGTCAACCTTCTAGGTCCAATCAGTCGCAATCAAAATGACATTGTTGCACGTCTTCCTAACGATAAGATTTTGGTCTTACCTCAGTGCGCAAGGTCCCCCCCCCCCCCCCCCCCCCCCCCCCTGTGAAGAGAAAACCGAAGGCTGTTTTTGTTATTTTAAAAATTTTGTTAAATGCGCGAGTCTGTAGCCTATCAAATGGTGTAGCCTAAGCGTTTGCCAATCTGAACGTTACGCTTCCACGCCCGACAACTTGTTTTGATGTCTGCTGACCTCGAGTTTGGAGACCATAGTTCTTTCAAGTCAGCGCGTACGTACCCGTAAGAGGATAACAGGACACTTAGGTCTACGGGTGAACAGGCAGAGTGCGAAGAGATATTTTATCATGTCTTTTACACGGCCACTGTGCAAGGCCTGTTCATACAAGTAGATTAAATAATGTGAAACGAATGTGTACGTAACAAGAATGCTAATGGTGACAAAGACAAGACTAAACGACACAATGCAAATGTTGGAGCTCCGCTCTTCATCAGGCGGACAAAGCACCTATCCTATCCCATCATATCCTATCCCATCCTATCCTTTCCTATCCCATACTATCCTATCCTATCCCATCCTATCCTATCCCATCCTATCCTATCCTATCCTATTCCATCCTATACTATCATATCCTGTCCTGTCCTATTTCATCCTTTCCAATCCTATCCTATCCCGTAACTCGAAGGTCGTAGGTGCACCACAGATGATCGTTTAACCAGCGTACTCCATCTTTCTCTGTCCTCAGCAACCCTGATGGCTTCGTTCAGTGTCAAACCAGTCCATTCTCGAATGTTGTCCTCCCACCTCTTTTTCTGTCTCTCTCTTCTTCTGCCTCCTTGCAAGTTTATACTGCATGGACAAAACACAAGACAACAAAACAATACTTGCCAACAGAACTTCAAGAAAGAAAGAAATGGTATTTAGAAAGGAGGCCAGGAAAAGATGCAATAGTTATTATAATAGGTCAGGGATAGTCAAAATATTTAAAGCATTGAAAGTTCTAAAATAATCTGAGTAGAGTTTCAGATAAAAAGTAAATGCAAATACAACAAGGTCGTAAATAGAAAATGAAAAAGCAATAATAATAATAATAATAATAATAATAATAATAATAATAATAATAATAATAATAATTCCGAAACAGTGAAAGAGAGTTATTGATAACATATAACTGTGTCACTGTAGTGTTAAGGTTATGGGAAGATCTTATGTACTTGCACCGTCTGTTTCTTATGTCTGCCTGTCTGTCTGTCCGTCTCTCTCCTTCTCCCTAACTCTCTGTCTTTCAGTCTGTCTTTCTCTGTGTGTCTATCTCTGTCTGTGACTGTCTATGTCTAACCCACACACGACTCTCTCTGTCTCTCGGTCTTCTCTCCTTCTCCCTCACCAGAAAAGAAAGGTCAAAGTTAAGCTGGATACCCGAATAAATACATACATGAATTTATCCAACTATTGTTTGAAACCATCACCACAGTAATACACACACGCGCACACACACACACACACACACACACACACACACACACACACACACACACACACACACCCTCCCACAAACACACACACACACACCACCACCACCACCTCCACCACCACCACCACCACCACGACTACCAACAACAACAACAAGACACAATCTGAAAAAAAAAATTTTAGTATTTTTTTAATCGGATCATTGAACGGCGTAACACATGCAACGTCAGTCAACAGTTCCATTTGGTAGGTTGTATAGGGGAAAAGGGGGCGGGGGGGGGGGGGGGGGGGGCAAGCCTGGTTGAAATGGAAGATGGGCCATATCCTGGTCTATTGTCAAAGATTGTTATTAATGTTGACTGATCAAACCCCGTTATTTACCTATTCGATCTGCGCAATAGATTAAAGAGGTTGATTTTGATAGCATGGTCGTGGTTCAAACGCAGAAGAAGAAGACAGGGATGTGATGGTGTGTGGGGTGATGGTGGTGGGACGAAGGGTGGTGGAGTGTGAAATTTGGGGGTACGGATGATGGAGGGAAGGGAGGGAGGGGGGAGGGTAAGAGATTAGTGTGTCAGTCAGTCGGCATATCAGATGCAGGATCTTTATTCGTCTACTTTTACATACAAATTAGCCTTTCGTTTGTACCTTTAAAATTGGTTATTTTAGTTTAGTTATTTGTTGTTGTTGTTGTTGAAAATTTACAATTTAAAAATTGAGGAAATTATAAAATTTGAAAACGCCGTGCGGTAAAGACATTAACAATATTTGTCAAACATTACTGTTTTTGTACTGTTAAAGCTGCAATGTTACTAATGTTATTACTTTTAAAAACTGAATTATGATTTTTATACTTCTGTAATTTTATCCTCCACACCCATAAAGAGGCCAGTAATAATTTTAATATTGAATCTTGACGTCCCATAAGTTGTTAGATGTTTGTTTTAACATAAATTTTATTCAACAAACAAACCAGATATTAATACAAGGCAAAACATAAGGACGCTCAAAAGCACAAGGTTTAAATAAGTGCTACCCAAATAATAATAATGTGTCAAAATATCACTGGCGGACTACAGGAAACAACAACAGAACATTGATAATAATACAAGAAATAGAAAAAGGAATTTTTTTACAAAAAGAAAATAACATTTTAGACAAAAAAAAGATTTCCAAGTGAAGGGGAAGAGAAAAAAATAGGGGTGCATGGTGGTGGTTGTTAGATGTTGAGATCACTCACTTCAAGAGCTCTATAAAGGTCGGTGTGGATCTATAACGTTTATTAGGAACACCTGTATTTAGATGGTGTGGCCACGTCGCCAGATCACCGGGCCTTGCGGGGACCATCCTGCAAGGCACGGTGAAGGGAGGCGGAGGAGGTGTGAGATAGAAAAAGAGGTGGGAGAACAACATTCGCGAATGGACTGGCTTGACACTGAGCGAAGCCATGAGGGTTGCTGAGGACAGAGAAAGATTGAGTACGCTGGGTAAACGACTTTCGAGTTCCTATCCTATCACATAACTCGGAGGTCGTATGGGCACCACAGATAATCGTTTAACCAGCGTACTCCATCTTTCCCTGTCCTCAGCTACCCTGATTGTTTCGCTCAGTGTCAAACCAGTCCATTCTCGAATGTTGTCCTCCCACCTCTTTTTCGGTCTCCCGCTTCTTCTACCTCCTTGCACTGTGCCTTGCAGGATGGTCTTTGCAAGACCTGATGATCTGGTGACGTGGCCATACCATCGGAGTTTCCGTTTCTTCACCACTGTGAGCAGGTCATCGTGTTGTCCAATGGCTAGTGTGATGGTCTGTCGGACTTCGTCGTTGGTGATGTGCTGGGTATAGGAAATGCCCAGAAGTCTTCTGTAACACCTCATCTCCATGCTTTGTATTCTTCGTTGGAGATCTGCTGTGAGGGTCCATGTTTCGCAAGCATGTAGGAAGATGGAGATGACAAGGGAGCGCAGCAGCCTTACCTTGGAATGTAGACTGATGGTCCTGTCTTTCCAAATTGGCTTGAACCTCGCCAGGGCAGCAGTTGTTTGTGCGATCCTGGAGAGGACTTCCTGTCGGGACCCATTGTCTGATACAATCTCTCCTAAATATTTGAAGTTATGCACTGTGTTGAGGGATTGGCCTTGGACTTTGATGTCCGTGTTGATGCCATTGGTGTTGTTGGTCATCATTTTGGTCTTCTCTGCACTTATTTCCATTCCATAGGCTCTGGAGGTGGTGTCAAGCCTCTGTACCAGCTGTTCAAGTTCTTGTTCCTCTCCAGCCAATCCATCAATGTCATCCGCAAAACGAAGGTTGGAGATTGCTCTCCCCCCTATGCTGACTGTGCCTTCGTGGTCTGCAAGGGCATCTGACATGATGCGCTCTAGGAAGATGTTGAAGAGTGTTGGAGAGAGTAGGCATCCATGACGCACATCGATTGTTGTTCTGAACCAGTTTCCGATGGCGCTGTTTTGGAGGACTGCACTGGTAGCCTTGTCATATAGGCTTTTGATGACTTCAATAATTTTAGGGCTGATGTTGTACACTCTCATGGTTGCCCACAGAGCTGCGTGCCAGACTCGGTCAAACGCCTTTTTGAAGTCTAAGAACACATGATATGGTAACTTTCGAGTTACGGGATAGGATAGGATAGGATAGTACAATAAACATTTATCTTGACATTTTGTTGGTAACATGCACGTGTCAAAGATCGGTGTGTAGAATTTTGTCAGGAATACCCTGCTTATTGTACTATTAACAATTAACTACTTCTATAATACTCTCTACATTCTTTTCTCCACAGGATGGAATTACATTACCAATATAAATTAATGACACTGGGAGTGCATTCCAGTCATGATGACTATCATCTAAGACAGGAAAACGAGGGGTGTGGGCTGTTTATTACATGTAGGCCTGCACTGCTGCAGGTGTCAAACCTTTGTTTGCAACAAGACACTGTTCTAATTAAAACGATATTGTTTGTTGTAATTGAATGAACAACGCAGAGTTCAGTTCTAGTGCAAGATACAAAATAACAAGATACAAACAATTGCGACTTTGTAATTTGATTCAACCTTTCCGTGATCTGCTGTAAGATAGCATCAGAGTTCAACAACGAATTTACCTGCTTTGTTTTATTTAGGCTGTACCAAATTTCCGGTTATACTTTAATTTAATGTAATCCCCGGTTCAAATACTTTTCTGCGACTTGAGCTATATAATTAACGGATAAGTCTGCATTGTAAATCATCATCATTATTATTATTATTATTATTATTATTATTATTATTATTATTATTATTATTATTATTATTATTATTATTATTATTATTATTATAAAAATTATTATTATAAAAATTATTATTATTATTGTAATTATAATGATAATAATAATAATAATAATAATTATTATTATTATTATTATTATTATTATTATTATTATTATTATTATTATTATTATTATTATTATTTATTATTATTATTATTATTATTTTATTTAGTTATTTAATTTTTTTTTAATTAATTAGGATCCTAGAGTTTGTGTATGTATGTGTGTGTGTGTGTGTGCGTGTGTGCGTGCGTGTGTGTGTGTGGCTGTGTGTATGTGTTACAAATACAGAATGTATCAAAATATTATACCAGGATATTGGCACGCCAGTATGGTTATTGAAGCAATACGTTGGTATTATGTGTATAAACATTGCCACAACAGTGAATATATATAGTTGTGACTTGGAAGTGTGACGGAAAAGAGGAGTAGTCAAGAACTTCCTGTGTGTGACTATGATCACTTAGCAAATTCCATTGTTTGTACATTAACACATGAAAAATGGCTAATCGTTGATCAGTTCCACCGCTAAGGTTGTTTTTTTCCTTCTTGTAACGTCTTGGAGAAGTGGTGACGTGTAAAAGCTTGCGTGATGCGATCCTTGGCACTGGGGTATGTGTTCCTGGACGAAGCAGAGAAAAAGCGTGTCTGCCATTTTTTGGCATTGTTTAAACCGGCTGACGCGTTTTTAGATATACTGTAAGGCAATAAATAGCCAGTATTATCCGGATATCAGCGGCAAAAGAAATCTATAGATACGGCACTGCTAAATGGATGGTTAACCTTGGCATGTTAACGTGCCTTAAATATAATATCACATAACTAGTACAAACGCTGGGTGTCTAAAATGTTGCCAAAAGCCCAAACATAGAAACATACCCATCGCAGCATACATTTTCTCTCCTGCAGTTAAAAAAACAACACCCACAACAACAAACAAACAACACGCATGAAGCGTACAGTCATAATAAATACTAACAATAGCAACGAGCAAGATGACCCGGGGTCCAGATGACCCTACACTCACCACACTACCCCTCAAACAAAACCTCCACATTTTGACCTTCAAGGATTAAGCCAACGAGTATAATAAGGTCAGGGCCAGGGTTGGCACACTGATGACCCAGGGTTGAATCCCGTGATAGGCAAGCTAAAAGTGGCCATTGTTTTCACCATCTTAGCAGTTTGATTGCAGTGGTGGTTCAGTGTTGAGTTAGGTCCCTACTCTTCCATGGAAGGTTTATTGGCCATAGTGGTTCAGTGTTGAGTTAGGTCCTTACTCTTCCATGGAAGGTTTATTTGCCGTAGTGGTTCAGTGTTGAGTTAGGTCCCTACTCTTCCATGGAAGGTTTATTTGCCATAGTGGTTCAGTGTTGAGTTAGGTCCCTACTCTTTCATGGAAGGTTTATTTGCCATAGTGGTTCGGTGTTGAGGTAGGTCCCTACTCTTCCATGGAAGGTTTATTTGCCGTATCGCCAAATGGTGGTACTTTCATGTTCAAGGTCAGGAAAACCCGGGGGGTCTTTGTAATCAGTCGTGCCAAAAGAGCGTTGGCAAATGTATGTTTATATAATGCCAAATGGATCTCATCAACGTTCAGCCTTTGAATTGAAGGCGAAGTTTTCCCCGCTACAGTCCTAGCCCCACCCAAGAAGGAAATTAACATCGGGCAGTGCATGGGCGTCTGATACGCTCAGACCAATCGGCAACAATTTTCTTATTGTCTTCACTGCCTACATGTACAAAAATAGAGAAAATAAAACAACCAGCAACGGGTAAAAGAAAGAGAGAGAGAGAGAGAGAGAGAGAGAGAGAGAGAGAGAGAGAGAGAGAGAGAGAGAGAGAGAGGAGGGGGGGGGGATGAGGATACCTGCGTCAAAATATAGGTCTACATATATCTGTGTCTGTCTGCCTGTTCGTCTTCTAATTATCTATCAGTCGGTCCGTGAATATTCAGTCTGTGTGCGCAAGCACCTAGCTTCCGGACATGCGCACTACGAATGTGAGTGCGTCTGTATGACTGTAGACAAAGTGTGTGCTTGTGTATCCATGTCTGTGAGTCTGTCTGTCTGTCGGTCTGTTTGATAGTCGATCTGTCCGTCAGTGGGCTACATTTTTGGGTGCTTGTGCCTTTTGGAACAAGAATATTCTACACTGAATGACTGCTCTTAAGTATCTTATATTTGTGAGGGCAAGCCCGTTCCTGCATGCGACTGCCAAACCGAGAAACGAAATATAAACTCTCTAGGTGAGCAAGTGGTCGAAATTATAATGGGTTAGCAAAACCTTGAGGAACTGAGAAAAGCGATACCCCAACACAGCGTCATGGACTGAGATCGAACCCTCGGGTACGATTTGATTTTGACACTAAGCGATCAAACTTCTGCCACAAACGCCAGATTTAGCTTTTGTCTCAGAGGTAGGACCTCATTTTCCTTTTGTCTAACAAACATTGAAACCGATCGTGCGCATCACACAGAATTATTAAGAGTAAACTGTATCCACAGTATAGATACATCTTAAATAGACAAGTGTACATACTAACCGCAATCATTGATTGTCGTTGGTCACTGGGTCAATTGTCCTCTGTCACGCACATTTCTTTGGCCGCGGTCCATTTAGAACTAGGTTTCTGTGTATTGAAGACGTGAATAAGGAAAATAGACGTAAATAATATCAAGTTGATGTAGCTTATCCAAATTCAATCGTGCGTTTTTTTGTACATTTATGATTGTAAAATGTGATACAATAGTCTTATTAGGTCTATATGCACCAGAATTTATTCGTGTGTTTTCGTTTATTTATAAATTAGTATAACTTGACTCGACCTCTTTTGAATCGATTCGGATGTTTCTGTTGATTTATCATTATTTTATACCGAGTACAATTCGGACATAACCTATATAGCCTACCCGAATTCTTTGGTGCGTACCCACATTGCGTGCCAATGTATCGGTGATAGGAATGAAACCGATAGAAATCTATTGTGTTGTTCAAGGTCGTCACGCAGATCACGTGCAAGCTCTTCTTGCCCTAAGGACGTATGGATACTTGAGGTGTTGACTGCAGGGAGAGCGAGATAGGAAGAGAGGATGGAGGGAGAGAGAGAGAGGATGGAGGGAGAGAGAGGAATGGGAGTGGAAGGGATGGGCAAAGAGAGAAAGAGGGGGGGGGGGAAAGGCAGAAGGAGATGGAGAGAGAGAGGGATGAGGGAGCATAAAAACAGAGAAAAAGAGATTGATTGATTGACTAAAATAGAACAGGAACTCTTAACTTAAAGTTTGTCAGCAGAAGTAAATTGTTACTAAATCGACTACTCTCGCTCGAAGACTTCAATCGAATGCAAATAAGCTACCCGGGGTGCAGCTAGATAATAACACTCCTGTATTTATTTGCATGTGCTCGACCTATTGCCCTGCCTCACCAAGAATATTTTATACCTTTAATAAAATGTGCACCTATTGTGCTCTTTGTGTCTGTTGGAGACATACAGCTACAACAACGACTATTATGTAAAGGACCCTTTACAATTTTAACCAAATATATGTGTTTTTGTAGTGTTTTGACCCCCTATTGGGCTTTAGCACTCGCCTTTGACGCTATTGACTGCAAACAAAGAAAACGCTGTTGTTATTTTCTAGCGGCACCCGGGCGGCTATTTGCATTGGATTGAAGTCGATAGTCGTGATAATCGTGATAGTCGATTTACTTACAAAAACACTATACCACAGGCTGCGACTGCGCCTTCCACATGGGGAGGTGGCCCAGCATTTCCAGATAAAAAGGAACAATAATAGTTAAAGTCAAGTTAAAGACGTACATAAGGTTAATCTAATTGATATGGTAGGTGAGGGTGCTGGGGGTTTCAGTATAAATAGTATCCCCACTTTGTGGAAATTTAGTGCTTTAAATTCCCACTGTTGCTGACTTTCTCCTTTGTTGTTACTGTTCTATCAGTCTTTGCTTGACCAGTCACCTACCTTTTTTTTTTCTTGAAAACTCTCCCCAAACTCCTCATTTGTGTATGGGGTCTGTTGGGTCAGCTTGGGGCTTTCTGCCAAATGGTCACTAGGGTTTTTTGTATTGTATTATTATTTAGCATTTTATATGTATGTGTTTTGTTACTATTTTATAATGATGTTTATATTCTATTTTGTTTTTGTAAACGGGGGTTCGATAAATTAGATTACAGTCTCAGCGTCCCCTGCATGGAATGCCTTTAGTATGAAGTGACCGGCTGGTGGGAGGCCTTCGATGTTACCGTTAGGGTTAATTCAGCAGATCTTTTATACGGATCAGGGGTGAGTCCTCTTTCAACAAAGTTGTGGTCCTGATTCGGCTCTTTACAGTCCGCTGAACCCTATAAACGACTAACTCACTAACGCTGTGCTGACTTTAATGGATTTATTGCTCAGTGTTGCGAATGCAACCGGATGATTCGTGTCATCCACCTTTTTCAAAGGCCAAGAGCTATAGTTCTTGAGTTCTGTTACAGTTCCAGAATTTGGTTTCCAGTTCTTGAGTCCTATTTTACTAGTTCCAGCGTCAATGTAGGCGTACTATTTCAATTATTTGACCTCTCGTTAGATCTCTTCCATAGGGTTTTTTGAATCCCCTTTGGTTGTCTGTACTCTCTATTGACAGGAGGTCTTTGATGTGCTGTGTGGTATAAAGCGCATTACCACCCAAAGAGCTGCTCCAAGCACTGCCCGAAATAGGATCTAACTTAAGCCGCCCCAGGCACCCACTGTGCAACCTTAGACACGTCGTCTCACGCCCAGACAACTGAGCACAAACGTGGGCGAACGAGGATGGGGGAAGAAAAGACCTAGTGCGTCCTGGGTGACATAGGTGTATTTATGTAATGGCACTCACCCATCTAGGACATGAGCGTCAGAAGCTTTAAATTGTGTGCGATGGAATGCTTTCTTGCGCAGGGTAGGCCTCGGATTACATTGTCATCAAAAGGAACCATAACAGTATTGATGTCTTTGCTTAGGGTCGGCACTTGAATTTAGCCCTGATTCTGCTGAAACTTAATACAGCGCTTGCTGGCGTTCTATATCTTAATTAACTGCACAGGCGTACCATCATGCAAACCTTGCTTGTGTTTACAGAGTATCAGCTCTCGCAGCGGGTCATTAGTTAGGGTAAAAAGTCTGGAAGTTCGCCATGATCACCACGTGACAATATTATACAATAAATTAAAGAATAAGTCCAAGAAGTTCAATATTAAGGTTACTGATAAAAAAATATAATCGTCACGCTTTTAATGGTACTTAGCTGTATCCCGTTTCTGAGACTGTAGAAAACTTTTTTTTAAGCATTGCGAGCGTGTGCTTAGATAGTAATCCAAGGTAACTATCTCACAGTTGTTTAAAGTGGTTTAAGTTGCGAGATATCTGTGAGGGTTTTCAAGCGTCGACATTGTTGTTTGATCTTTTTAATACTGTATTATGTGTAGGAATTGACTGCTGGCGAGTTTTACAAGGGAGACAAATAGTGTGTGTTAAGCGCAAGCAGTGGTTGTCTCGCCTGAAGACTTTGGCCTGGTGTTAACTGATAACATCTTGGAAATAATCCTTAACGGTGCTTGACCTGTTGGGACTAAAGCAATAATAGGAAAGCTGTATACCTGCCCTCCTCAGCTGCCAATGGTTTGCATTCGTGGAATGTTGCCTTAGATATTTATAATAGAATGTTGCCGTAGATATTTATAATAGAATGTTGCCGTAGATATTTATAATAGAATGTTGCCGGATCTGTATAACAGTACAAAGGTTAATGTTCATAATTCAAACTGTGTTGAGCGTTGCCCTAGTAATGTAGCGTTTAGAGAAGAGTGAAGTGCTGTGTTGCGTTTTGAAGCGGAGAGGGGGGATGGGGTTAGAGAGGAGGGGAGAGGGGGGGGTAAGGACGTGGGGAGGAGTGGTTGTGCGGGGTTGTATGGGAATGGAAGGGAGGGAGGGGGGAGGGGGGGAGTGTGAGAAATAAAACTGGAAAAGGACAATTGCGCCACACACGGATACACATAGTTACACACACACACGCAGACTTCACACACACACATACACACACACAAACCCCTACACATACACACACAAACACACATACACACGCGCGCGGCCACGCACTCATGCGCGCACGCACTCAAACACACATTCACCCACACACTCACACAGATTACATTACATTACATGGTTATTGCTTTAAGTCCAGCGGACTCTTCCGAACCAAATCAGGACCAACTCACACAGATACAAACACACACACACACACACACACACACACACACACGCACATACGATATCCGTATTTCTTTCTATAAACCCAACCCCATGACAATGTGTGACATAATGTTTACTTATTTATGTAAATTGTTGTAGGCGCTCACGGAGGTAGGGGAGGTCACCCTGGAGGCTCGTACTTGACGTCATCACAATCCCAGGTCCATGGCAGCTTTTACGACCCAATCACTTTCGGAGGCGGCGGAGGCGGATCGTGCGGTGCCGCCGGAGGCGGGGCCATCAGGGTCACGGTCACCACCACTGTCAAGGTCGACGGGGTCATCTCAGTTCAAGGTCGAGACGCTGGCCAGGGTAAATGCGGCGGCGGTGCTGGTGGGAGTGTACAGGTACAGACTGCTGTCATGGTGATGATGATTGATGATAATAATGATTGATGATGATGATTGATGATGATGATGATGATGATGATGATTGATGATTGATGATTGATGATGATGATGATGATGATTGATGATGATTGATGATGATGATGATGATGAATAATGATGTTGATTGATTGATGATGATGATTGATTGATGATGATGATGATGATGATGATGATGGAGAAGATAATGATGGTGATGGTGATAATGATGATTTATGATAATGATGACTGCACTGATAATGATGATGATTGTGATGATGATGATTGATGATGATGATGATGATGATGATGATGATGATGATGATGATGATGATGATGATGATGATGATGGTGGTGGTGGTGTTGGTGGTGGTGGTGGTGATTATGATGACGACGATGACGACGATGACCCTTAGGTCACATGGAAACATTATAATGTATGACCTTTGTTTCAGATTTCCAGTCAGCGGTTTGAAGGAGGAGGCCTGATCGCTGCCAACGGAGGCAGAGGAGGAAGCGGAGGAGCAGGGCGCGGAGGAGGAGGTGGTGGAGGTCACGTGTCCCTGTCTTACGTCACAGAAGGCTTTCTGGGGACCAGCCTAGCTCACGGAGGAATGGGAGGTAATTCATACAAAATGGTGTTGGGCTTTGAACGTCTTCTTTGGTGTTAGTACACTCCATTCTCCTTTTCTCCCATCCCCACCCTCTTACTTACTAATGCTATTGAATACGTGTGTGGTCAGTCTACGCTGACAACAATCCTTTCACACTTGTATTATTTACTAATGCTGTGTAATACGTGTGTGGTCAGTCTACGCTGACAACAATCCTTTCACACTTGTATTATTTACTAATGCTGTGTAATACGTGTGTGGTCAGTCTACGCTGACAACAATCCTTTCACACTTGTATTATTTACTAATGCTGTGTAATACGTGTGTGGTCAGTCTACGCTGACAACAATCCTTTCACACTTGTATTATTAACTAATGCTATTGAATACGTGTGTGGTCAGTCTACGCTGACAACAATCCTTTCACACTTGTATTATTTACTAATGCTGTGTAATACGTGTGTGGTCAGTCTACGCTGACAACAATCCTTTCACACTTGTATTATTTACTAATGCTGTGTAATACGTGTGTGGTCAGTCTACGCTGACAACAAATCCTTTCACACTTGTATTACGGTAATCCGGGTCAGTGTGTAAGCGCTGTGCAATACTTTACTGTTGTGCAGGCGGCAAGGAAGTGCTGATTGCTATCTCCAGCTATACTGGCACCACCACTGGCTACAGCACCGACCTCTATAATCCTATCCTGGACCCTGACCGCAATCCCACCAGGTAACCTTGGTGATGATGGCGATGATGACGACGACGATGATGGTGATGATGATAATGATGATGATGATGATGATGATGATCATAATGAAGGTGATGATGATGGTGAAAATGATGATGATGATGGGATTGATGATGATGATGGTGATGATGATGATGGTGATGATGATGATGATGATGATGATGATGATGATGATGTTAATGAAGGTGATGGTGATGGTGCAGATGATGCTGATGCTGCTGATGATAATACCGATATGGGATTGTGATGATGATGATGGTGATGATGATGATGATGATGTTGTTGATGATGATGATGTTGTTGATGATGATGATGATTGTGACGGTGGGTCTATTGTTACTGGGCTCTGCACAATGGAATGCTATTACCCACTCGTCTTTGTCTGTTGGTATCGGCTAGTGTAATCTCCCTGTGACTAATCTTAATACATTTATAAGTTTAGCTCGGTCTGTGTGCGGATAGGGTTACAGAGATAGGGAGAAAATGGTAATAGCTTCACTGACACACTAGCTCTCTCACGGCTATGAAACAAAGGTAGTCCAGCCACTTGTTAAAAGTAAATATCACACATTTATTTCCTCTACTCTATACACAATTCTCTAAACACTCTCTTAACCTAAATGTCCAAATTCACTTTGAATAGTTCGTGCCTTGATGGGTCTATGCTCTACTGTCCTTGATACTTGCTACAGTCTCATCATTGGGCTATTTGTTCTGGTTGGCCTAATGTTGGTTTCAGGAGAGTGGACTACCGCACAGTCCTTCTATGTCAGTGTGGGTGCACGCTTTCGGTGTCACTTAGCTGCAGTTTGAGGTGTGGTGATGGTGTCTCCTCCTTGGTGGTAGACTATTGGGCTATCGTAGCTCAGTGCTAGATGCTCCACTGCAGGCCGAATGTCAGGGTTGACGCTTAGTGGTCTTCCTCTTGCCTCGGGCCAACGATGCCTGCTCGTCTTTTTGACAATGTCAGGCTGTGGCTATACTAGGTTGAATTGAATTTCACCCGTCCCTGCTTTAGTCTTCTGCTAGCGATCTTTCAGAGCGTTGCTCCGTCTCTTGTGAGAGTTAGGCACAGAATGACTACCTATTTTAGTGGTCAGCAAAAGCCCGCGAAAACTATTACTATAAGTGGCGCCTCTGAGGTCACTGCCTAACTGAGCCAGCGTTAGCGTACACATGCTTAGCACACAACTGACTTGGTCGTGTTCTTGGCATCGACTTTATTTTACAAAGGCTACAGCAGGCTGAACTATATAAGGCGAGAAGTCCTAGTGCAGGGTCTAAATCTAGCCTTCTGTGACAATGATGATGATGATGATGATGATGATGATGATGATGATGATGATGATGAGGAGGAGGAGGAGGAGGAGGAGGAGGAAGAGGATTGTCGCCCAGTAGATCCTATGATCTAAATGTTATCTATCAATGTTATTGAACCAATCAGATCATGGCGACCAAACGCAATCAGCAATGCAATGATTCAGCTGACTTTGCCTAGTAACTATTACGTCACAGCCATCGAGACACGCGGTGGCGCCAACGTCAACAATTACGTCAAGACGTACACGCTGATGTACTATGACGACGACGCTAAAAATTATGTAAGTAACACGTGGCCAATACATCAATCAATTAAGCGAGCAAGTTCATTGCCACATGATGATGATGATGATGATGATGATGATGATGATGATGATGATGATGATGATGATGATGATGATGATTAGCCTGTCAATCAATTAAGCATTCAGCAAAGAATTACGTTCGTGTTACAAACAAAACTAGAGAAACTGGTGGATGAAATGATTCACAGTACTTGACGTGCATCCAATGAACTTCAACTTTCATTAACGGCGTTCACTGTCTCTGAGTTGTATGTGGCGTCAGACAGTGCGCTTCACTCTGCAAGTTGGCGCCTCGGGCCGCTTGAGCTAGATCCTGTATTCTGCCAGCGCCTTAGGCAGCTGTAGAGCTTGTCAAGCGCTATGTAAGAACAATAAACAAATGCATGGCCCCTACAACAATCCGCGTTGGCTTCCGACTACCACAACACATCTCAACCGAAAGAAGCTGCCCTGAGCAACTCTTTAGTGAAGCGCTATATAAGAATAACATATGTAATGTCATTGGGTATGATTATACGATCTAACACAGAGAACGATGCTGGATTGGAACTACAACGAACAGATCCCAGCCAACACCGACAGCTCCAGCTTGGTGAAGGTGAATCTGGCTTACCCCGTAAAGACCACCAAGATCAGGATCTTCCCACAGACTTACCAAGGCAACATCTACATGGCGGCACGAGTGTACGGATATGCCACGCGTAAGTGTTGACGATACAGGAGGTTTGGTAACGCCTTACTGTGATTGTTTAGTAGTCTTTCTGACCGTCTCTCGCATGCATAGCAAGGTTACGCTTATTTACAGAGCGGTCCCAGTGTACCGCTACGTGTCAGGCGTAAATGAGATGAATATTTAAATACGTTTGTGTGTCTGTCCGTCCAACCTCCTCCCCCCTCTCCCCCCCCCCCAAGTCTCGCCCACACCCGATTCTCTGTCCCCGTATCTTACTTCCTCCGATCCACTCTTTCACGCTTGTTCTAATTTGATGGAAAAGGCGTTAAGTAATTGTAACTGATATCAACGTCTGCCTGCCCTCCCTTCCCCCCCCCCCCCACCTCTCTCTCTCTCTTTCTTTTTTTTTTCTCCGTTTGAACAAATGTGTGTGTGTTGTAGAAGAATGAATTGAATGTTTTGTTCAAACACATTGGTAATAATGTAATAACGCTTTTATGATATTTTTAGGATCATTTTTAGTCATAGGTTGCATGCATAGATTGTACATTTTAATTTATAGTTTTAAAATTAACATTAGTTAACTTATCCTTTCAAATGTTGAAATGTTCTTAAAATGTATGACAAACTGTTTTTAAACCCTGTCTGAGGGTTGTTTGGCTAAAGACATTAAACATTTCTCTCTCTCTCTCTTTCTTTCTCTCTCTCCCTTCCTCTCTGAGGAACGAGATAAACTGTGCCTTTTTTTTGCAATAATTAGACTGAGACTCGCTTTTTGCTTATGTGTCCATTGTATTGTGATTTAAAATCAATGATTTGATATGTTTTACAACACCTCCCTTGTACACAATACTTAATGATAATGATGCTGACATTGCGCTTCGTGCCGCAAAATGTGTCTTTCATGCAATTAAAAGAAGAAAGATTGATTGATTGATTGATTTATTGTTGCTTTAGGTCCAGCGGACTCTTCCGAGCCAAATCAGGACCGGACAACCCCCGATCCGCATAAAAGATCTGCTGAAACAACCCCAGTGGGAAAATTGAATGCCCTCCACCGGCCAGTCACTTTACAATAAAGACATCCCACGCGGGGGACGGCTGAGGGTTGACCTCAACTACGCGAACCCCCGGTTACAAAAACAAAATAGAATACAAACATCATTATAAATCATCAACAAAACACATACATATCAAATGCCTATAGTGCTAAATAGTACAATCATAGGAAGCCCTAGTGACCACCCGGCAGAAAGCGTCCAACACTCCCAAGCTGATCCAACAGACCTCATACACAAACAAGGAGTCTTGTCCAGGAAGAGTTTTCAAGAAAAAAGGTAGGTCATTGATCTAGCTAAGAAGAAGATAGTATAGCAGAGTGAAGGACAGAGCAGGAATGGGAAAGAGTAAATGAGGAAGACAGCGACAGTGGGAATTTAAAGCACTAAATTTCCATAAAGTGGGGATACTATTTATACTGAAAACCCCCGGCACTCCAACGGGGGTACTGTTGCCGCAGTGAATCTGTCTTGCCTATAAAGGAAAGACAGGTTTTCAACTGTGGCTTTCACTTTTCCCTTTATAGGTTTGAACAATCTACAGTGGCAAGATTGCTCATGACCCCAAGGGGTAAAGAAGAAAGATAATTTAACATAGAGCTAAAATGACCGACCTTGCCCTTGGTTGTATAATCTTTTTCTTTCTTACGTTTTTTCCCCTTCAACCCCCTACTTCCTTTTTGTGTATATGTGCCAATGGGCAAGTGTGACGTGGGGTCTTATTGTTGCTGGGCTCTGCACAATGGAATGCTATTACCCACTCGTCTTTAGTCAATGGAGATCGCTAATAATCTCCCTGTGACTTCACTTAATACATTTATTTGTTTAGCTCGGTCTGTGTTTGGGCTGGGGGTACAGAGATAGATAGAAAAATGGTAAACGATCACTGTCACACTAGCTTTCACACGGCTATGAAACATAAGCCTATGTAGTCCAGCCACTTGATAACAGTAAATATCACACATTTATTTCCTCTACTCTATACATGATCTTCGAAGTACGAAACTAACTTAAAAGTTCCAATGTCACTGAGAATGGTTCGCTCTTGATAGTCCTAGGCAGCTACTTTATCATCATCGGGCACTGGATACTTTCTGCCCTAATGGTCAGAGTTCTGGAAGAATGGACTACTGTGGTCCGTTTATACAGATTTGGTGCACGGCTTAGATCTGCACTTATCTGTTTTTTCGACGAACTGTGTCGTGGGTGCTTCCTCCTTGATACGCTGTGTTGGGGTGGATTCTGCTCCTTGTGGCTAGACTGGTGGGCTCTCTTAGCACAGTGCGTGAGAGGCCTCTGCAGACCAATGTCCAGCGACGACTTGTTCTTGTCTTTCGCCTTGTTGGGCTCACGATACAATGCCTGCTCGTCTGTAACATATGAGACGAACTTCTGCACAACCCTGTATAATAGGTGTGTGCAGAGCGTCTCAATGAAGGCCGAAGTAGCCCTCAGTGATTAGCTCCACATCTCTATATATAAGCGACGAACATTCTGCTAAGTCCGTGGTCCACTGGAATCTCCACTCTAATTTCCTATACATATATAAATATAAATCATGGCTAACTATACACATAGAGACAGAAGTAATATTATACACATTCTCTGGTACAGCCACTGGTCTGCAAGCATACACATAGGTTAAACAACAGTGGGTCCATACGGATTTCAACATGGCGTCAAACCCGGGTCGTATTCTAAGCATAGCAAATTTCACAAACATAATTCAACAATAATATAAATACATCACGATGAAACAGAAGTAAGTTCATTTACCTTTTTGACAATGTCAGGCCGTGGCTAACTTGATTGAATCGAATTTTCAACAAGTCCTGCTTCCCAAGTCTGCTCAGGAGAGAGATTTCTGTCAGAGCGTAACTGTGTACGGCTCCTCGTTTGAACGCAGAGTGAATCTTTTTACCTCTCTGCTTGAATCAGGCAGAACTGGTTCTACCTAAGCTAGCTGTGTTCCGATTGGATGAAAAATCTGATTGGCTGTAAAATCGAAGCTCTATAGCGTAAGCTGCGATGATGTCACTAACTGCTCTTGCGTCAAGCTACAACTGTGTTACCCTGACTAAACAAGGCAACGCTTACTGCGCTGTGTAAATCTCGGCTCTTGTTACAGCAAGTTCACCAATAAAACAAAAATTATCAAAAATTGTCAAAATTCTCTTTCTCTCTCTCTCTCTCTCTCTCTCTCTCTCTCTCTCTCTCTCTCTCTCTCTCTCTCTCTCTCTCCCTTTCTCTCTCTCTCTCTCTCTCTCTCTCTCTCTCTCTCTCTCTCTCTCCTTGATTCCTTTCTCCATTTCTCTCTGTGTTACTTGTGTGTATAACAAGTTTGATGTTGTACATGTTGTTTGTTTTCAGAAACGGAAGCCCAGTTCATGGACATGCACACATCGCCAAATGCAACAGGTATGTTTTCATTGTCTAGAGAATAAAACGGCCGTTGTTTAATTGTTTTAAAGGAGTTGATACACACATTTCGTTAAAAAATTGGGTTGATTGAGTGCTCAGTTGTTTTCCAGCGCCAGCAGGCAGCGGTGTGTGGTGGGTTTGTCTCTGTTGGTGTGACGTTGTTGTGGCTGTGCTTAGCGCTGTGTCATACCGTTTGATGATGACATTTGCTTTTATAATAAATTAAGGACTTATTTAGACTTTTTGACTGACACCGTGTACAATAACTATGTAAATATGATCTTCAGGCGGCTGTGGAGGGTCTGGCACAGTGTTCTGGGTGGAGACAGGTTCACCAGGAGTGGGCGAACTGCGACTGGACAACCGTGGTCAAGACGCTGGACTTCGTGTTACCGACTCCGACATTGACATCACCACTACCGGTCAGTTCTGTTAGTGTGTGGTCCAGCTAATCTAAAATGAATGAAGACATGTATTAATGGAGGAATAGATCAGTTGATGAATGAAATTAACGGATAGGATGGATGCACGGATACATAAGTAAAGGAATGAATATAAGGTTGGATGTGGGTGTCAAAGAACTAAGGAGCACCTTATTATACGCGTTTTAAAAGGCTATCTCCACACCAGAAGAGCATGGTCGCCGCTTTGACAGGGCGTGTAAACGGCGAAGGGAAACTAACATAAAATATATTGTAAAATAGGTCAGTCCTGCAGAGGACAGCACTAAGTTTCATAAATAAATCGGCGAACGAACGAAAAGTTGATTTATTATCATGGATATCACCCGTTGCATCTTACAGCATATGCCTATAAACTTATATATCTGGTGGGTACGATTTTGGCAGTGATGGACGAAATAAACTAAGCAGTCAAGGAAAAACAAAGGCAACTATTTAGTCCCATCTCTTAGCCATTCCTTCACTTTGTAGGAGGAGCCACATGGTTGACGGACAGCTCAGTCACCCTCGATAAGATCACCCTCAACAACTCCGCCATCTTGAACATCGACGTGGACTTGGACGTCAGTGTTATCACCACGGATGACACGTCATTGGTCTACGTCAGTGGGCCGCGGCGCCTGCAGATCGGCAACGTATTTGACGCTAACAAGTTCCTAGCTAGCACAGCGACGCTGCAGCCAGCGCGCGACTCCAAAATCACTCTAGGGCAGTGGAGTTACGTCATAGGCACGCTGGATGTGTTGGTCAGTGATCGAATGGAATGATGTAGTGTTTGTGCTTTGTCGTTTCATTGTAGTCACATTGTTGTTGTTGTTGTTGTTGTTGTTGTTGTTGTTGTTGTTGTTGTTGTTCTTCTTCTTCTTCTTCTTCTTCCTCTTCTTCTTCTGTTAGTTCGTGTGTACGTCCGTCCACTTTTTGAAATTGATCTTACGCTACGTTCGCAAAAGGGTTTGTATTATTATTATTACTATTATTATTATTATTATTATTATTATTATTATTATTATTATTATTATTATTATTATTATTATTATTATTATTATTATTATTATTATTAATGTTATGTATTTTAATTGTTTCGGTAATAAAGCATCTTGATTCACAGCTATAACTTGGGCACACACTTTCGTTATAACACACATTTCAGCACTAAGGCCTACTTTGATGATGCTAGTTGACTCAGCTAGTGTTTCTGTGTATGTGCTGTCCAACAGAGCACCGTGGACCTGACAGTGACGGGCAACATGACTCTGAAGTCGCAGCCTCTTCACCTGCACGCCCTGACAATCGAAGAAGAAGGAAGTCTAACAGTCACTGGCGCCGCCACCTTCCCTCTCACCGTCACGTCACTAACCGTCAACGGCGTCTTCGTGGCTGGCGTCATACAGTTGTCAGGACTGGAGGAATTCAGCACAGGACCGAGGTAAGGAGATTTCTGTCTTTCTGTGTGCTTGTCTATATGCCTCTCTTTCTTATTTCCGCTCAAAGACGTTTATTTTGTGAAGCGTGCGCTGTTGATAGTTAATACCAGAAAAGGACTTTTGTAAGTTTGCGAAACTGCCTCCTGCCAGTTGTTTAGACAATCTTTCTGTCGCATTTTCGTGCAGCCCACTTTCTTTCTTTCTTTCTTTCTTTCTTTCTTTCTTTCTTTCTTTCTTTCTTACATTTCTTTTGTTTACTTCTTTGCAGATCTAACGTGACCTTCGACCCCTTGAGCTCAGAGACGTTCATGGGTCGCGTGATCGACATTCGCGGCAACTTGACGTTGCACAAGACGGTTTCTTTCAAGAACTGTTCCCACCTCGTGCTGGACGGAGGCATTCTCACCCTGGAAGGAAACGCTTCTCTCGGCATCGACTGCGTCAACGTCACCTTCAACGGCGATTTCCAGCCCCTAGGTGACGTCATTTTCGGTCGTGACGTCAGAGACACGTTGATCGGGCCGAGCGGTAAAGTTGTGATCAAGGCTGGAGGTCCGTTGTTCACTAACACATTGGCCGTCTCTGGAACACTGGAGGTGAGTGGACTTCTTTCCCTAGTTGAATAAATGAATAAGAGATTGAGTTGTTAATATATAACATACTTATTAGTCTTCGGGTAATGTTTTGGTTCTCCAATGAGTTATTGTGGATTGACTGGAAATCTTTCACTGATCAACACGCTGAGTCATATGTACATTTATAGAAGTGCTTACCCTATCTTTTGTCCTGCAGGTGAAAAACAAGGTAAGCCTGGAGTCACCTGTGGATGACGACAAGAAGATTGCCGTCTTTGTGGTGCACGGCCCTGGTGGCCGTCTGTTGCTGGACACTAAGAACTTGCCCATGGTCAGCGCTAGCGGGACCGTCACCACCACTGACCACTCCCAGCTATTCGCAGACATCATCACCGTCGGCGGCCTCTTGGACGCCAAGAAACTCAGCTTTGACGCCAGGTGAGAGAGCGAGAGTGTAAGGGAAGGGAGAGAGAGAGAGAGAGAGAGAGAGAGAGAGAGAGAGAGAGAGAGAGAGAGAGAGAGAGAGAGACAGACAGACAGACAGACAGACAGACAGACAGACAGACAGACAGACAGACAGACAGAGAGACAGACAGAGAGACAGAGACAGACAGAAACAGAGGGTATTACATGTATCCATAGAATTCTCACCTCAGGTTGAGTGTCAACGTCTCATGAGGCCTACTCCTAAAAACAAAGTGTTCCCAATAGGTCTATAGGCCTACATCGGTGCTGAACTGTCTTTGAAGACGTGTGTTTGATAGGCCTACTATTCCAGATGATTCCAGCCATCTCGTTTCGCTCATGGCCTGTCTTAAATCACAGGTTCGTGAAGGTTCAAACACTTGCTGAACCTTTGGACAAAATTAAAAGGTTCAGAAATCTAGATTCGGAATCTGAGAAAATCGAAAAGAAGGTTTTTGAACCTCCACGTACCTTCCAATGACGACAGGCCATAATGGATCACTAGCCAGTAAACAAACATAAATAGCCCTCAAGCTTATCAAAATCATTACTTTATTACATTTTTGTCCCACAGAATGACACGAATCACAGTCAACACAGGCGGCAACTTTACATTCGACCCCGTCACCCATCTGTCTGTGGACTTCG
Source organism: Oncomelania hupensis (assembly GCA_036898135.1). Classification (NCBI taxonomy): domain Eukaryota; kingdom Metazoa; phylum Mollusca; class Gastropoda; order Littorinimorpha; family Pomatiopsidae; genus Oncomelania; species Oncomelania hupensis. Next base: position 7,878,384 of record CM072526.1, on the reverse strand, counting down.
TGACGTCACACGGCGTGTTGACGTCACTATCACCCATCAACTTCACCGGCAACAGCATTCCGCGCGTTCGCGAGTTTACCGTGGGCGAGAACGGGACGGTAACTCTGGATGGCGAGGCGCAAAAGGCCGGCAACTTCTCTGGCACGTCCTTCCTGCTGCTGGACGTGGTCACCGTTAACGGAGTGTTGAAAGCTGGAAGGTCAGTGTGCGGTTTGTCCAGCCCCTCCCTCCCTTTCTCTCTTCCCCACGTCGCCATTTGCCATCCCCGAATGTCCGTACAAAGCCATTTCCACGTCATTGTAATATATCAACGACCTGAACATCCCACCGGAAGCTGACGCAATCTTTTCATTGATTTCCACCCTCTCCCCTTCCGCCTTTTTCTCTTGCCTTCCCTTATCCTGATCACTATCGCCATGTTTAAACTATGTCTATGTTTATTTTGCTCTGACACCCAGGATGATCAACCACGACCAACCCATCACCCACGGCTGGAACCATCTGTCCGTCGGTGGTCCTAAAGGGAGGCTGACCTTCTATCCCGACTCCGCCTTCTACTTAGGCTACGGCGAAGTCACCGGTGTCTTCGAGTCTCTGATCCCCATTACCATCCTGCCCCCGCCAACCTACAACGCCAACGACGAGAATCACATTGTAGTGACCAGCGGCGGCGTGATGACTCTAGGCGTAACGAAGGCGTCTTCCTTGGCTAACAGCGTGACCTGCGGCAGACTGGAGGTCAGTGACAATTTTTATGACTTCTGTGTTGTAGTTTATCGCTTAACTTCTGTAAACTATTAGACTATCTTTAGCACGAATTTGTATAGTAGAGAATCACGTAAAGACGTAGGCATATTTGTCCAATTTCCTACTACAAAATAATGTAACTGATCTACTTTAGTCCATAGACGTTAAATCAAATATCGATTAATAAACCAATATTTCCAAGAGTCTAGCTTTTTCAGTTTGAAGTTACGCTACGCTCACGATTTGAAGCTGGATGTTGGCTGACTTTTATCAGCGCACAACGAGTTTAACTTGAAAATGTATCATTATCATTCTCGCTTTATCCACATGTAGCATGGCTTATCTAATTCAGTACAGAAATGCACTCATCGCGACTTGAATGGCAGAATGTAACTGACAGCAGTTGACATTATCTCTTAACTTCCCAACTACAGGTGATGTCGGGTGGCCTGCTCAACGCTGGCTTTCAAAAGCCAACACCGGACGGCCAGTCTGTGTCACCTCGCTCCGTCTTCGCCGTGACGACCGTGGTGGTAGGAGGAACGTTACAAGGCGACATGCTGGAGATCAACGCAGGCTCGGTCACCGTCAACACCAGTGGATCCATCACGACCGCTGGAGGAGGATACCTCAGTGACCAAGGACCCGGTATGGCGGGATGTAAATAAATTAGATGACGTAGAATATGTGGCTAATAATATAGCGTACTATCCCTTACGTATCCCTAGATGTTAAAATGATGTTTTTATGTTGGACAATTCTGCTATAATCTATATAGGCATGAAATATGGAAAGAAAGCTGTGTCTTTTTGTAAAATGGAGAAAAATAGGCGATTGTGTTTGTGTAAACTAAAAAACGGGCTACGTGCTAATAACCTCTTTAGTACTAAATTAAATGGCGGCTTCTGTTCACAGGAAGAGGCGTGGCGTCTGTTAACGGAGCCAGTGGCGCCAGTCACGGAGGGCGTGGAGGCAGGGGCGGACAATCCACTACACACTGGCCATTTACCTCCCTTATGGCTCCATTTACGAGGCCAGGAGTGTGGGCAGCGGTGGCGGCAGCACCACTACCAGTCTGATGAACGGAGGAAGAGGAGGAGGATACATAGTCATGGTCGTCCAGGACAGTTTTCACGTCGACGGTACCATCTCCGTTGACGGCCTCAACGCCAAGGTAAGCACCATGACGCTGATGTTGGAACGGTGGAGGAAGGGGGGAAGGGGAATAAGGGTGGTGTGTGCTGCGAGGGGCGGTTGTGATACTTATGTTTTAGTAGTAGGGTTACAAGTGGATTTCCTGCTGCTGCTGCTTCTGATGGTATTGGTGATGATGATAGGGAGGATGGTGGCGGTAGTGATGATGATAATGATAGTGATAGGCCTAACAATGATAATGATGACGACAATGACGACGACGATGACGACGACGATGATGAGGAGGACGACGATGATGAGGAGGAGGAGGAGGATGATGAGGAGGATGATGATGAGAATGATGATGGCGGCGGCGTTAGCACTTGTGGAGTTTGTGCAGTTTCTGTCCATACCAATGTTGATACAAGATGTTGTTTCAGACCGCTAATGCGGGCGGCGGAAGTGGCGGGTCGCTGCGCGTGCGCTGCACGACATTCACCGGAACTGGGAGTTTGTCAAGCAATGGCGGAAATGGACTGAGTTACGGCGGAGGGGGCGCTGGTGGTCGTGTATTCGTCGACTTCCGAACCGGAACTTTTAAGAGCGGCCATGTCACTGCTTACGGTGAGTTAATTAAGTCTACTAGATTTTATCTTCAGTGAATCAATAGTTTACTGTGACATGTCAGTTCACACACCCCTACCCACCCCCACCCCCACCCCTCTGTATGTCCATGTAATATATCCCTCTACCCCCCCCCCATCCCTCACACTGCCTTTATCTGAGTTGAAAGTCTTGAATGAAACATTGACAGTAACTTGATGTTACAGGCGGAAGCGGAGCAGAGCCTGGAGGACCTGGCCTGATTTACCTGAGAGGTGACAACATCAGGAACCTCAGAGTGGACAACAACTGCCAGAAACCACAGGTAGGTCAACAAGCAAGTTACCCTTACAATAGTGTGCTCAAGTGTGCAAGATTCCACCCAGCCTACGACAGCAAAACGTAAAACCATTCTTGCTTATCTCGCACTTCTCTGCTCAAAGAGATGTTCGCAATGATATGTTTCAGGTATTAGATACGTCAAGACTATAGACCGATATGTCACGCGGCAAATATATTGTGTTATGCAGGTAACGGAGCACGGCGGTAGCTGGGCAGGTGGCAAAGAGTATGCCGACTACATCTACACCGGCGGCATCGCCTACCTCATTCCCCAGTCAGACAACTTCGAATTTGATTTCACCGTCATGGAGCTGTACGCCGGCGCCCATCTCACCTTCAGCGGCAACGGCACCAAGGTCAAGGCTATCCAGATCGTTGGTGACGACACGGCACACCTGCACATCGCACCTGGCCACACCTTGCGCTGGACACAAGTCAGTAGTGGACTAAGACCCGTGGCTTTCAATCAGCAATGATAATAGTACTGTACTGCCATGTGTTTGTTCTGCATCCTATCATGTCGGATCACGTTTATCGTGTCCTATCACATTGTTGTTGTTGTAGTTGACGAATTTTTTTTTCAGCCTTTTTGAAATGTAATGGCGCAGTCTTGGCTGCACAATCATAATTTATCTTTAAGTCCATTCACTAGTAGAAATGTTTGGCTTAAACCGAAACAAGCACATTTCAGTTTGTAGTTGGAAAATTAACAGATTACTTTTCAGGAGTGAAGTTTGTGAATAACACTTCTTCTTCCTTCTGGCATCTACCAATAGGAGACAGACTACCAGCGCGCCAATATGACGTGGCAGCCATTCCTGTACCGAGGGGCGGAGCTTATTCTTCCTCCCGCCCCCGTGGAGATTCGTGCGCCACTGTCGGAGTTGATGCGGTGCACTGCCGCCTTCCTGCGCCCTAACCTCCTGAGGGTGTGGGGAACAGTGACCGGAAACGACGCCAGAGTTATCGTTGGAACAGGTTAGAGGAAGTTGTCTATTTTATCCAGAAACGGGTTAATATTTCAGTGCCGGCTTCGTGAGTGACAATTTACGTGGAACAATTATTCTTCTTTCAATTATAGCCATGAGGATCAACGTGGCGATAATAATATTGTCGACATAGTTTTAAACATACTAAGGGGTTGGTCGAGGTAGGTCAGTGGTCTACATGGTTAGTTAGTTAGTCATTGTTTAGAGGGTCCAGCGGACTACCACGGGCCGAATCAGGACCTTACATTCAAACGTTTTCACACAATCAACCTCTCTTAAAATCTCGTTTAAAACCAACGTATTACAAATTTGTCCTCTGGGTCTACGTGGTGCGGTGGTACACAATACTTGGTCTGCACACTCATGAACCACTTGACGCTCCCCATCATGTCTTGAAAGCAATCAGTAGTTCCATCATCTTTGAGCTTCTTACGCTAGACAAGACCGCCTGACGGTAGTAATAGTAGTAAAAACCACTGCCCGGTAGGCCTACTTTGAAGTTTGACAAGATTTTTGATAAGGTAGATTGGCTTCAAGAATGTAGATAAACTTGACCTCCGGATTAAAAACTCCTTCAATGGGCGAACATGTTTGCAGGTTAAGAAATGTAATTGGCGTCTTGAATTTGTGACCTGACATATAAACTATACAGTATAACCTACGACTGTGGCAGTCACAGTATTACCTGACATATAAACAATCCCTCAACACGGTGCATAGCTTGAAATATTTAAAAGCCCTTGTATCAGACAATGGGTCCCGACAGGAAGTCCTCTCCAGGATTGCACAAACTACTGCTGCCTTGACAAGATTGAAGCCCATTTGGAAAGACAGGGCCATCAATCTACACTCCAAGGTAAGGCTGCTGCGCTCCCTTGTCATCTCCATCTTCCTATAGGCTTGCGAAACATGGACCCTAACAGCAGACCTACAACGAAGAATATAAAGCGTGGAGATGAGGTGCTACGGAAGACTTCTGGGCATTTCCTATACCCAGCACATCACCAACGACGAAGTCTGACAGACCATTACACAAGCCATTGGACAACACGATGACCTGCTCACAGTGGTGAAGAAACGGAAACTCCGATGGTATGGCCATTTCACCAGAGCATCAGGTCTTGCAAAGACCATACGGCAAGGCACGGTGCAAGGAGGCAGAAGATGAGGTAACCCGAAAAAGAGGTGGGAGAACAACATTCGAGAATGAACTGCCTTGACACTGAGCGAAGCCATGAGGGTTGCTGAGGACAGAAAAAGATGGAGTGCGCTGGTTAAACGATCATCTTTGGTGTCCCAACGACTTTCGAGGTACGGGATAGGATAGGATAGGAAGGATAAAGTATACAGTATAACCTACGACTGTAGCAGTCACATATTAGCAAGCAAGTTTGTACGAAATATTTGAAGAGTAGTAATCATCTCGTAATGGTTGGATCAAACGTTTGTTGTTACAGGTGAAACGATCAACATGGAGCTCTCAGCAAGACGAGACCTTCGATTCTCCAGTCTCACTGTTCAGGACGGCGGTCAGCTCAACTTCGTCAGTCACTATGGCAACCAGTCTGACCAATGGGCTGTAACCGTAAGTCACGGGCAAATAATTATTTAGTTTAAGTAACAGTAAAACAATTGTTTGTTCCCGAGGAATAGCTGGGGAACTGTTGTTTTGGACTATTTGGTCTGTCCCGGCGTTCCGCGATCAGCTTTGGACTCTGTCTGTCCCGGCGTTCCGCGGTCAGTTTTGGACTCTGTCTGTCCCGGCGTTCCGCGATCAGCTTTGGACTCTGTCTGTCCCGGCGTTCCGCGGTCAGCTTTGCGCACTTTTCTCTGAAACAATTGGACGAATTTCTTTGAAACTTATTTTCTTCATCATTGTAATTAATCTTGAAGTAATTGTTTTGTAGAGCGCACTTAGCAGTTACAGCATGACCTGCTCACGGCGCAGGTCCAAATCCAGAACTAATTCAAGACGTTGATCACTTCAACTGGCGACATCCAGTGGGGACCGGGCATATATTTGTGTTTTTAGGACCCAACAGTCTGTCATGAATGCTTGGAGTGAAATGTATGTTTTAATTTACTAACTGTTTATTTGAACAAAATTGACCGTGGCATGCGTAGGATAGATTAGATTAGAATAGACCTGAATATATTATAATAGACTAGACTATAATAGAAGTGATCGAGTAGGCCGGTAGCCTATGTAAGATAGGTAAGGTCTAGTCTAGATCTCTCTTGTCGTAGTCTAATCTCATGTAATAAATATGCTTTGCGGCATAGTTCAGCTTATAGCATTTATTTTCTACATTGAAACGAACTAAACTGCCAAATTGAATTAGCTGATTTTGGATTAAATTGGAAACTAATCTAATATTGATGTTAAATCGAACTGAACTGCATGTAAACTGTACTGAATGGAATGATCACTGCAGATCGTCAGTACCAACTCCAAGTTCGCCTCGTCTTTCATCGTTGAAGGAGGCGGTATTGTCGTGGCCGACACCCTTCACATCAACACCGACATCCTGCAAGTGGACCGCAGCGGCCTGCTCAGTGTCGGTGGGCGTGGCCTATTGAGCGGTCCAGGGGCGGGGCTTGTGGACGGAGGCGCGGGACACGGCGGGCGTGGCCAGACAGCGTCAACCAGTGGTTCAGCACCTGGCGCTATCTACGGGTCACTGTTCTCTCCTGACAGCTTCGGCAGCGGTGGAGGTAGCGCCACTAACACGACTGGTCGAGGTAGGTTTGCTTTTCTTGGCTTCAATCATTTTTCCAGGTTACTTTTATTTTTTTTTTTAAAAATGGTAAAGGTAGTCCCATAGCCTTGTGGCCGTAGGGGAGCGTGATGTTGGAGATCACACTTATCTTGGGCCAGCGTAATGAGGGTGATGCCCATCTCTCTCCATCGCTGCTTTACCTTCCCCACCCTTAAGAGAGTAGGTACTCAGTCACAGTTGAGTCAACTGGAAGTTGTTATTTGTCGCTTCACGTTTTGCGGTCACCCATCCAAGTGCTAACCGCATTGGACGGTGCTTAACTTGCGACACAGTAGCGAGTGCTCCAACCACTGCGCTATCCGACACCCAAACCATTAGCTGTCAGTAAGCGGTCTCTCAAGATTTTTAGCGCCAGGCCAAGTTTGAATTCTTTTTGGGGGTTAAGGTTGGTGGGGGAGGTGTAAATCCAGGAACTTCCCTTGGAATCCACAGTTGACGCAGACATGCCTTTGTGACCACACTTACCTTAGATGCTACTTGCTGTTTTACTAGTCGTATGCCTCATCACTGTTACGAGAGTTATAGGCACTTTTCAGTGACCAGTGTTCAATTAATTGGGATTAATGACTAAAAGGCTGTGATTATTGGACTATATGTGTATACAAAATCTTCAATAATATGGTTTAATCAACATTATCACCATTTGGCGTCGTCAACAGGCGGTGGAATCCTCAGATTGACCGTTTCGTCAACGCTGATTGCTGAGGGCCAGATCCAGGCTGACGGCTTAGGTGGCACCTCTGGCGGCTCTGGCGGAAGCATCCTCATCGACACTTGGGACATCGAGGGTTCAGGAGTCATTTCCGTAAGTTGTCAAACAGCTTTCAGCATTCTTGTTATTCTTGTAGACCTACATCTGGTTGTTGTTGTTGATGTCGTTGTTGTTGTTGTTCTTCTTCTTCTTCTTCTTTTCTCCCTCCCCCTTTTCTTCTTCATCTGTAAGTTTGAGATACGTTGATTTTTGTTTGCAGGCTAACGGTGGAGCAGTGACGTCAGGATCTCGAGGTTCGGGAGCCGGTGGTCGAGTGGCCATACACTACAGACACACGGACTGGTGGTTCGGATCCATCACTGCTTACGGCGGTTTTGGCTCAGGAGCCACTGCTGCAGCGGGAACTGTTGTGCTGCAGGTGAGTGCTATCTGATACAAGTAACCTCATCAGTGAAGGTTAAGATTATTACACACAACTCAATGAAGGTTAAGCTTATTACACACAAATTAGTGGACAAGATGTGTATAAAACTACTACTACTACTACTACTACTACTACTACTACTACTACTACTACTACTACTACTATTACTACTACTACTAGTACTACTACTACTACTACTACTACTACTATTGTAGCAACATCCATGCTCACCTGTTGCGCTTTCCCTTTCATGCAGTCTCACATATCAACAAATATCCATCATGCAACACGTGCAACAGGGCAAGGCGATCACTATTAAAAACGGAAAGAAAGTATTTTTTAAAAATAAATTAAATTTTAGATTGACTCCCCCTACCTGTGGTGTGAAAAGTCTGGTAGCCAAGTCGCCTAAGCAACCGTCTTTCTTAATCATCCAGGATTCCACCCCAGACGTAAAAAACCGGACCTTGATCATCGACAACGGTGGGCGTTCCCTGGGCTACACCACCACCAATTACAGCCTGTATGCAAAAGACGCGGGACGTACCTGGCTGATTGACAACGCCACCAACCAATTCGAAGACATTCGCCTTCTCGGCAACGCCCACTTCGCGCTGCACCCAGATTTGATCACGTGAGCGAATACGTTAAATGGATAGATGAATAAATGAATGAGTGACAATGTGTGTAGGGTAATGCTTTATATACCGCCTTCATTCACAAGACGAATGCACTAGGTAACCTGACTTTAGTTTTTTGTCAGGGTTTAACTATTCTGGTGGACTTCGCAGAGACTTTCGAGGTTTGGATTGCCGCTTGACCCGAAGGAACGCACGAAATGACATCGACATTGATTTGTGCAGGCCTTTTGAGCTACACAGTCACGTGATCTCAGGGGACAACAGCGGCGTGCTGCACGTGGGTGCGGGGCAAACCATGGCTTTCCGATTGGTGGACGAGATCGAGGCTTTTACCCATGTCTACATCTACGAGGGCGGTACCTTGCATTTGCCCTCCTTCTTCCGATGCCGTGACGTCACTATCACCGTGTGGTGAGATAGTTTGTATAAATATGTTATGCAGTGTTGTCACTCTTTAGGCGGCCGTCCTATATATCTACATATAACACATACAACATCTTGGCAGCAGTGTTCTGCAATATCAACAAATGATAGTGGTGTAAAATTAGACAGTTTGAATTATAATAATTAATTAGGCCATTAATGTAGTCTTAAATTAGTTATGTTGTCCAGAACTGGTTCATCTATGTAAAAGATAAAGATATTTCCGCAACCTTTCGGTCGTTGGGGAATGAGGCGGTTAAGGCCTCTCTTTTCTCTGGGTCAGCTTAACGAGGACGTTGCCCATCTGCTGTCCCTCACTGCCTTACTTTACCTTTATAGAGCTGGACTAACCCACTCCATTCAAATTCTCTGGGTCAGCTTAACGAGGATGGTGTCCATCTGCTGTCCCTCACTGCCTTACTTTACCTTTATAGAGCTGGACTAACCCACTCCAAGTTGCTTGACAACATATTTCTAACGTTGCCAAAACCACTCCAAGTTGCTTGACAACATATTTCTAACGTTGCCTAAACCACTCGGCTGCTGCGTCACCCTGCATTTGATGTAGACCACAGCGGCATCAGTGAAACAGCCAAACCTCCTGATGAACTGGGACGCACGAGTGACATCATGATTAAATATAATTACCGCAAGACATAGCTTACGTAGCTACAATATATAGAAACAGGAGCTGTCAGATGACTCTGTACTCCGTCTTGCGTATTCAAGCAGGTCCCTAGCATGACCTCATGTAGGTATGGAGTTTTATGCTACGCCACTGAATGGTATAGATTGAGATGTTTAGCAGACTAACCGACTGTTTGCTGTCATCTCCAGGGGCACACTGAGCATTGACGAAGTGGAAGTGTCCAAGAACTGTCACCTCAAGTTCGGACGCCACGCCCACATCTCGGGTCAAGGGTTCGTCAGTTCAGAGGGCGTGCTGCGCGTGCCTACGCTGACCGTGGCAGACGGAGGCGAGGTCACTGTGCCCCCAGGACTCACTGACCAAGAGAACCAACTTACCCTTCTGGTGAGTAGGCCTATTTTTCAAATCAGCCTTATAACTTAAGAATTTGTTCGTTTTGTTAAAAAATGACTAAGGTATCATAATAGGCAGTAGACTATAACACTAAAATGAGCATAATGTAGCAGCACCATGCTTTGTAGCATTGCCTAGGACAGCACAGCATAGCATAAAATCATTATTATACCAACCCATAGCATGACATACCATGCCTACCAGACCATAGCATAGCACCATGCCAAGCCGAACCGAACTGACAGATGAAGATTAATGGAAGAAGAAGAAGAAGAAGAAGAAGAAGAAGAAGAAGAAGAAGAAGAATCTAACCTAACAATTATAGACTAACGTAGCCTAGTTTAGTTCTTACACAGCAAAATCAAGCAGTTTGTCTGTGTCTCTGCAAGACGGTTATTCGCAAATGACTGTGCGCAATTAAAAACAGCAATTCTGACAATGAAGATTTTTGTTTATGAAATGAAAGCTGTTGATTACCTGTTTGGTTGATCGTTGAACTCAATGACTGAGTGGTTATATTGGATAGGTGGACAACCTCAACGTTCACGGAGGCGGTATCATCCACGCCGTACACCTCTACATCACTGTCGTCAACCTTGTCATCGATGACCTTGGCGTTATTGCTGGTGACCTTCACACGGTGACCTGCACTGAAGGTCAAGGCCAGAGCGGTCTTGGGGCATCAGGTAAATTAATAGAAGAAAACAAAGATTGATTTGGATATAACTGTAGGAAATTGGAGACAATATTTTGCTGTAATTTGTTGCTGTAATTTGATAAAATCATAGATGTTATTTTGATGTCATTTGGAGACATCAAAGTTTTTGTCCGTTTGTTTGCGAAGAATTTTTTTTTTTTTTTAAATTTGATGACAGTATTTTGGGGATAGTAGAGCAAGTGGTCTTGAACGAATGTCTAGACTAACGTTGTAGGGATCATGGTTGTTATTTGTTATTTCGCTTGAAGGCGCTGGTCACGGTGGGCGTGGTGGCAAAGGCTCCGCCCAAAATTCTACAGGCCACGCCTACGGCTCCATCTTTCATCCCGCAACTCGAGGCTGTCGGGGCGGACAACTGAGTAGCTCCATCCTGGGAGGGCGTGGCGGAGGCGTGGTTTACCTGAATGTGACAGGCACACTGCACAACGACGGAAAGGTGCACGCCAACGGAGAGAGAGGGGCGTCAGGTAGCGGCGGCGGCAGTGGCGGCAGCATCTTCATGGAAGTCGCGCTTATTAAGGTCTGTTGTTGTTGTTGTTGTTGTTGTTGTTGTTGTTGTTGTTGTTGTTGTTGTTGTTGTTGTTTTTGTTGCCCCTCTTCCTCCTTCTACTTCTTCTATTTATTTTGTTATTGTCGAACTTCATAATTATGAAGTGTAAGACGAAGCCAACATGAGCGTTACTGTTGAATGTCGCAACGAGGCACCCTACATAACAGGGCGGCTTGAGCCGGATCTTGTTTTACACCAGCGCCTTGAGTAGCTCTGAGCTGCAAGTGCGCTATATAAAAGCAATCAATTATAAGACTATAGCGAAATGTTCTAACTACATATGAGCAATGTATTTCATGTTTTTATAACACTATAGCTCAGTGTTCTAACTACATATGAGCAATGTATTTCATGTTTTTATAACACTATAGCTCAGTGTTCTAACTACATATTAGCAATATATTTCATGTTTTTATAACACTATAGCTCAGTGTTCTAACTACATATTAGCAATGTATTTCATGTTTTTATAACACTATAGCTCAGTGATCTAACTACATATTAGCAATATATTTCATGTTTTTATAACACTATAGCTCAGTGTTCTAACTACATATTAGCAATGTATTTCATGTTTTTATAACACTATAGCTCAGTGTTCTAACTACATATTAGCAATGTATTTCATGTTTTTATAACACTATAGCTCAGTGTTCTAACTACATATTAGCAATGTATTTCATGTTTTTATAACACTATAGCTCAGTGTTCTAACTACATATTAGCAATGTATTTCATGTTTTATAACACTATAGCTCAGTGTTCTAACTACATATTAGCAATGTATTTCATGTTTTATAACACTATAGCTCAGTGTTCTAACTACATATTAGCAATGTATTTCATGTTTTTATAACACTATAGCTCAGTGTTCTAACTACATATTAGCAATGTATTTCATGTTTTTATAACACTATAGCTCAGTGATCTAACTACATATTAGCAATGTATTTCATGTGTTTAACAGACAACCTCATCCAGACTGTTGTGTGCTGGTGTTTTTTTTTTTTTCAGGGCTACGGCAAATTCCAAGCGGTAGGTGGTGACGGCAGCTCTGGGGCAAACACAGTGTTGGGAGGAGGAGGAGGAGGAGGGAGGATCGCCATGCACTTTGCCGACAACAAAACCTACGCCGGGGACTTCGACACCTATGGCGGTCTGGCCGACGGAGGGGAGTCTGATGGTGGTCCCGGAACCGTCTTCTTCTATCATACAGGTAGGCTATAAAATAGATGCTGTTGCGTTGTTGATATTGTTTTCAGTCGTCAGTCCATTGTTATTGTATGTTTAGTCATGTACGCGGTCTTGAACTGCTAACATCAGTGTTTCATCAACTTTGGAATTAAGCAGAATAAGCCAGTTTCCCAACAGGCGACCTTGACTCTAGCTGAGTGTCAAAGATCTATCAAGTAAAGGATGTGGGTAAGCGTGTGCACGTACCGCTGATACTGGAATTGGGGTCAGCGTTGTTTTGGGACCAGCTGTACTATAATCATTATAATAATGTAGTAACATTGCAGAGCAGCCCGATAGAGGCAGAGGGTGTAGTAACTAACTTAAGATTTACACTCGGAGAGTTGCTAGGTCCCTGTTCTCGTTTTAAACGGGGGCAGCGTCTGTGTTTTCGTAAATAAATCTATTACAATTTCGCCCGTTTTCGTGTTCAATACGCAGAGCTAAAGGAACAGGCAGCAGGGCTAAATGACTTATTATTAACCCTCTCCTCTCTGTTTTGACATGGCAGATGACTCTTATTAGCAAGTTCAAACAGTTTATTGCATTCAAAATGCTTGCCTGCAGGCTTTCAGCACACGACACTGCTGATCAACAACATTGGACGAGGGCCTGCACGTGATGAAAACGTCATCGAGGACTACACCGACATAGAAGAGGACGCGGGACGCGCTTGGTTCCTGCCGCACCATGGCAATACCGACTTTACAGGTAGGTCGTTTGCGTTGTTGTTTCTGGATGTCATTCTTGAAAAGCAGGAGTTCAGTGGCGTTAGGCCCATAAACATAGTTGTCATATACCTTGCCTTAGTCCCTGTGGTGTCATAAGAGCGATCCAATGCTGACTTCTTCATCAGTCTCTTTCACTTGGCCCTGTCGTGCTCCACTGTGTGGGGTTCTCTATCTAATCTACGATGCCATCAACACACCTAGGCTATTTGAAAGGACACACACACTGCTAGACTACATATATTAATAACGACACGAACAATGCTATTTTTAGCAAATAAAAACGAAGTCTACTGTGTATCATACGCCTATGTTTCAAAAGATCAACCGGTGATCGTGACGTCAGCAAAAACGACCAGGACGATGACTATGACAACAATGTCTTATGGCCTAATACAATAATAATATTGTTTACCCTGACACGAACGACATTTATTTTGAGGCGTTGTTCTTTCTGTACAGTAAACAACAGCTACCACTTCAACGAGCTGCAGATCTACGGCGGAGCACAGCTGGCCGTCCTGACGGATCCTCCAGGAAGCTCCGCGTCCTTGAGCTTTGACAACATGATCGGCGACCGGACAGGCGCTATCCACGTGGGCCCTAACCAGACACTGGACCTGCTACGTGACGCCATTGACCTGCCCTTCAGCGTACACGTCTATCAAGAGGTATTGCATTGAACTGGCTTTGTGATATAAAATGGTACAGTGGTTGATGCGCTAAAATAGGTCTAGTAAGGTCAAACTCGGCAGCTCTTCGCAAAATAACTGATAGTTGGTAAAAATGTTAAACATTTTGTGGATTTGTTTGTGCTCAGTTGTCAGGGCGTCAGACAAGGCGCCCAAAGGCAGCAGGTGGGCGCTTCGGGCGGCTTGAGTTAGATCCTGTATCGGCCAGCGCCTTGAGCGGCTCTTGAGCTGGAAAAGCGCTATATAAGAACGATTAAATCAACAAATAAAACATATTTATCCGTGTTTGGTCTTAACTTTAACTCGACGTGCTGCCAAGTTTCACTCTATTGGAGAAGGCTCTATTCAGAATCTAGACCTGCAAGGTTAAGCATCCAAGTATATCAAGATTAAAGTTCTCAACAGTCGCATTGTTTTGTATGATAAATAAGACAATGTTGGTGGTTCATTGTGAGGAACAGACACGTTTGATCTTTGTGATTCGTTGTCTGTTACCAGGGTGTGCTGGGCCTGGCGCCAGACACAACAATTCACAACGTAGACATCTTCCTGAATGGCAGCCTGGACAATGTCCGCAACCTCACCATCCACAGCAGCGGCACTCTCTGGCTGTTTACAGACGGTCACACCAACAATGAACGAGCCAGCTGCTACGAGTTTCAGGTTAGTGCACAAACACGGACAAACAAAATCATTATCTTCACTATTATGAAGGCGGTAGTCAACGGAAAGACTGTTTGTTTGGCTGGCGCTGATTGGCCGTTCCCGTGACTGTCAGCGGTTAGTGATGGAATAGTTCAATAATGCTCTGTGGGTTCGGGCACTGAATAGAATAAACCCCGGCGTGTCGTAAGAGGCGACTAACAGGGGTGATGTCAGCACGGTATCACTGGGCAAAAGTCTTCTATACAGAAGTCACCGGCCAGGACGGAGGAACTTCGCGTTACTATAGGTGCAACGACCACGAGCTCGGGGCCAAGGCGCGCTAGACTGTATTCGTGGATTTCGGCTGTGACGATCCGCACGAGAGACAACATCGTCATAGGAACCTGGAATGTCAGAACCCTAACTGCGGAGGGAAAATTAGAAGAATTTGCCCACGAGCTGGACCACTATCAACGGAACATTTTAGGTATCAGCGAAATGCCCTAGGTGAACCAACGACTTACAAAGGCCATAAGTTTATTACAGCGGGAGAGATGACAGGCACGAACACGGCGTTGGATTCTTAGTCCACAAAGACATTCTAGCCACTGTCATGTGTTGCCGTCCAGTCTCCAGTAGACTCATTACCATCCGTCTGAGAGCAGCCCCTTTCAACATCACCATCATCCAGGCCTATGCGCCAACATCAGACTATGACGACAGTGAAGTCGAGGATTTCTATGAACATTGCCAAGGTTGGCCAAGATGCGTACCACAACCGGGTAGACTTTACTGCAACAACGAGAAAAATTACAGAGGTCTGAAACTCCTGGAGTTTGCCAGATACAACAATCTGATACTGGAAACACGCTTGGTCCCCACAATAAATCCAGACGATGGGCCTGGCACAGTTCCAGCGGGGAACAGCACAACCAGATCGACTACATCATGGTCAAGAAACGCTTCAGATCAAACATCAACATTGGCAGAACACGCACTTTTCCAGAAGCAGACATCGGAAGTGACCACGATCTCGTGATGATGTCTTTCAGACTCCATTTGAAGAGGGTAAACACAACGAAGTGCACTAGACTGAAGTTCGACCTTGACAAACTGCAAGACCCGGAGGTGGCAGAAATATTCCAAGCCACAGTTGGAGGAAAATTTGCACCACTGCTCATTTCGGGAGCTAGTGAAATATATGTCAACACCATGATCACCCCCTTCAACTCAGCTGTGACAGATGCCGCCACTGAGATCTTTGGCAAGCACCGACCAAAGAAGAAGCCGTGGATCACACCTGAACTTTTGGACCTGTGTGACAAACGAAAAGAGATGAAAAAGAAAAAGAACACCTCACAGGGAGCTGACGTCTACCGAAAAATCAACAATGACATCCGAAAAGGCATGCGCACAGCAAAGGAGAACTGGATAGAAGATCAATGCCAGGAAATAGAGAACAGTCTGAACAAGAACAACAGCAAGAAGGCCTACCAGACTGTGAAGCGGCTGACAAGTGTCAAACAGCCCAAAGTCTCCGCGATGTAAAGCAAGTCTGGCATATGCGATATTTTTTGCCCTCACCATTATATGTAACAAGATCTGGCAGAGTGAGGAGTGGCCTACACCATGAACCCAGTCGCTTGTCATCAATCTTTCCAAAGTGGGTAACTTTCAGGAGTGTGAAAATTACCGTACCATCAGCCTCATCAGCCATCCCAGCAAAGTTCTCCTGAAAATAATACTCAACAGGTTAAAACCCAAGCTGAACAAATCATAGCTGAGGAACAAGCAGGATTCAGGGCAGGGCGAAGTACCACAGAGCAGATGATCAACCTCAGAATAATCTGCGAGAAATACCTACAACACCAACAACATCTTTATCATGTGTTTGTAGACTTCAAGAAAGCGTTTGACCGAGTCTATCATGCAGCTTTGTGGGCAACCATGAGAGTGTACAACATCATCCCTAATATTATTAAAGTCATGAAAAGCCTGTATGACCAGGCTACAAGCGCAGTCCTCCACAACAGCGCCATCGGGAACTGGTTCAGAACAACAATCGGCATGAGTCAAGGATGCCTACTCTCTCCAACACTCAACATCTTCCTGGAGCGCATCATGTCAGATGCCCTTGCAGATCACAAAGGCACAGTCAGGGTAAGAGCAATCACCAGCCTCCGTTTTGCTGATGACATTGATGGATTGGCTGGAGAAGAACAAGAACCTGCACAGCTGGTACAGAGCTTGACACCACCTCCAGAGCCTTTGGAATGGAAATATGTGCAGGGAAGACTAAAATGGTGACCAACAACACCAATGGCATCAACACGGACATCAAAGTCCAAGGCCATTCCCTCAACACAGTGCATAGCTTCAAAGATTTAGGAGCCATTGTATCAGACAATGGGTCCCGACAGGAAGTCATCTTCAGGATTTGCCCAAACAGCTGCGGCCCTGGCAAGGTTGAAGCCCATTTGGAAAGACAGGACCATCAGTCTATACTCCAAGGTAAGGCTGCTGTGCTCCCTTGTCATCTCCATCTTCCTATACGTTTGCGAAAAATGAACCCTCATAGCAGATCTACAACGAAGAATACAAAGCATAAAGATGAGGTGCTACAGAAGACTTCTGGGCATTTCCTATACCCAGCACACCATCAACAACGAAGTCCGACAGACCATCACACAAGCCATTGGACAACACGATGACATGCTCACAGTGGTGAAGAAACGGAAACTCCGATGGTATGGCCACGTCACCAGTGCATCAAGCCTCGCAAAGACCATCCTGCAAGGCAAAATGCAAGGGGGCAGAAGAAGAGGTATACATAAAAAGAAGGGGGGAGGACAGCATTCGAGAATGGACTGGCTTTACACTGAGCGAAGCCATGAGGGTTGATGAGGACAGAGAAAGTGCCCCAACGACTTTCGAGTTACAGGATATGATAGGATAGGATAGGATAGAATAGGATAGGATAGCTGAATTTGGTAGATCCAAAATCCTGGAAATCCAGGGTGCCATTTAAATGATTTTCTATGGTGACTGGAGTTTTGTTCTCTCTCAAACTAAAAGTAGGAGTCGCCTTTCAATAATAACTCTTTTTATAGTAGCTCACTTCTCACCTATCGTCGGAACTGCAAGTAAAGAAAAAAAATCAGTCATTCCATCAAAATGGCAGGCGACAGGGTAAAAAACCCACAAAATGCATTCATCTTGGTCGATCTGTATGCCTCGGTTTTCTGGAAATGTTGACAGTGCAGCAAGTTGAAGTGTTGATTTGGATCTTCCTTGAGCCCTTTAATGTACTTGGGTTGTGCGCAGGTGGTTCACGTCAAGGCTGGAGGATTTCTACACATGATCACAGACCCAGTGAGGGAGCCAGGCATCAACTTCACCACACAGCTCTTCATGGTGGACGGCGGTGGCCTGGCCAGAGCCACGCACCTGTACCTCCACACCACCAATCTCACAGGTAAACACCACCACCCTCAAAAGTAAACACCACCATCTTCACAGGTAAACACCACCAACCGCACTGGTAAACAACACCAACCACACAAGTAAACACCACCAACCTCACATGTGAACACCACCAACCTCACATGTAAACACCACCAACCTCACAGGTAAGTAGACAGGTGAACTTTGACTCAGAGATAAACCGTATCCTTCCTAGCTATTAGTAAAACTGGAAAAATCAAAACCTATTACAAAACTAAATGACGATTCAGTTAACTGCCCCGATGCCGATGGGTGTGTAAATTGAAAGTCGGGTAATACGAAGCCATAGTGTTATATGAAACATGACCTTTCCGTTGTCATTTCTGTGACTTGCTTCTACTTCTAGCATAGAAAGCTCAAGTCACAGAGCAATTTTCTATTGGCCGGGAAAGGCCAGGTTTGAAATGACACTACTTTCCATGATGTGTTTTTTGCGGCCCTGTTTGTTTGTGTTCATTCCCCAACCTGGGCTGTATGATTACAGTGGACTCGAGCGGAGTGCTGAGTGCTGATGGTCTGGGATACGAACACTCTGACGGCGCCAACAGAGATGCCAGCAGCAACGTTCGTCGCGGCCTTCACGGGGTCATCAACCCAGGTCAAGGTCAAACCAACGGCAAGGTCGGCAGCGGAGCGGGTCACGGCGGCAGTGGCGGTAGAGCCAGCGAAGGTGAGATAATGTTTTACATAGCTTTCTGTACATGCACTGAGTCGGTCTGCATGGATAAGGACCTCGACTAGCTCTATCGACTCATTAAGTTATAAATATACAAAGACAATTAACCTGTATATTTATAACCTAGCGATTGACACATACATTTTTTTTACAATTCGCTTGCAGACGGAGTCCAGATAGGCCTTCCCTCAGGCGACCTCTACGAGCCTGTGCTGTTCGGCAGCGCCGGGGGTGGGACGGCAGGAGGGGCAGGAGGAGGACGCATCTGGCTGAACGTCACCGACACCTTTTTGCTGGATGGCCTCGTCACTGTCAGCGGCACCGACGGCAAGGTTGCTACAGGCGGAGAGATTGGAGGAGGAGGCAGCGGCGGCAGTCTGTGGGTAAGTGGATGAACGTGGTGTCA
Organism: Oncomelania hupensis; assembly: GCA_036898135.1. Taxonomy (NCBI): domain Eukaryota; kingdom Metazoa; phylum Mollusca; class Gastropoda; order Littorinimorpha; family Pomatiopsidae; genus Oncomelania; species Oncomelania hupensis. Next base: position 7,859,395 of record CM072526.1, on the reverse strand, counting down.
GTACACCTGCTAACAGTACTGTTGTAGCAGTAACAGCAGCGTGACGAGAAGGGTAAGTGATGAACATGGTGTCAGTACACCTGCCAACAGTATTGTTGTAGCAGTAACAGCAGCGTGACGAGAAGGGTAAGTGATGAACATGGTGTCGGTACACCTGCCAACAGTACTGTTGTAGCAGTAACAGCAGCATGGCGAGAAAAAAGTGCTAGTAGGATATCGTGAATTGTAGTAAACATAGCCTGTGTAATCCTGCTAAACCAACAGTTTGAAAAGTTTTGTTACACATTAATGAGTTTAAGCAGTTTTACAATCAACACTTAGGTTAGCCGATTTGGGCAGACATGAGATGGAATTGCAAACGTATATAATACCATCTACTGAAGCTTACAGCACATAGTGCCTTGTTTTGGGCAGGTTCACTGCGACAGTCTCACAGGGTACGGCACATTGCTGGCCCGGGGCGGTCGTGGTGCAAACGGTAGTGCGACGATCTCAGGAGGCGGCGGCGGCAGTGGCGGCAGAATCGCGCTCTATTTCCACAACAACAGAACCTTCTCCGAGTTCCGTTTCCTGGCCGCTGGCGGCGCTGGCGGTTACAGTGCGGCTTGCGGCACTTGCACTGATAGAGGTTGGTTAACACAGCCTTTGTCTACATTCCTCTCTCACTGCCTACATGGCCATTCTACATTTTGTAGGGCCCTGGCAGTATAAATATGGAAATAAATACATACATACATTTCTCACTGCTTCAAAAATTAACCGTGCGTGAACAGCAGCGTTTGTTTGTGTGTGTGTGTGTGGGTGTGCGTGTGTGTGTGTGTGTGTGTGTGTGTGATTTAAAAAATGTTTAAAAATGTTATTTTAAATGCCATCCATCTATTTAAGATGATCTGTTGTTAAGGACGCCATTTGGAACGATGACAAACATAAATGTTGGAAAGGAGAGGGTTGGGAGTGGTTGGAAACTGTGGTCAAGATAAAGGGGAAGATTTAAAGTGAAGTGTTATGTGTGTGTAGTTGTACTGTACTGATCCAAGGACCTTTGGACCCTGTGCAGGTGGAAGCGGGGGCGCCGGTACTTCTTTCATCTACCACGTGGACTACGACCACCGCACCCTCATCGTGGACAACGACGACTTACCGCTACCCAAGCACCAGTACATCACGTGGGACAGCATGCTGCAGAACGAGGGTCGAGCCTGGATCCTGCCCATGTCAGGACTGCACCATTTCTCTGGAGGAGCCTTCAAGTCAGTCTTTGATAGTAATTTGGTGTCTTTCTTATGCCGAGTAGGCCTACAGAACGTTACCCAGCGCGCTTACCAGATCAGAGAGCTACTCAAGGCACTGACCGAACTCAAGATCTAAAGCAAGTCGCCCAACACGCCATCTTGCATCATCTGGCGCATTGTCAGGCGTCCCACACAACTGAGCTAGCTTAATGAAGCTAAATAGTAAAATGTAGCTTTGGTGGCCTTTGTGCTGCATGCTCTTTGGACACAAGTGTCAAGTGTCGCTCAGGTGACACTGGGTAAGCGAACCATTGAATAAAGAGTCACTGAAGACCATCCACTCCCATGAGAGCAAAGAACCCACCAACAATTGCCACCATGGAGGTGTAAACCGGGGTTGTCTTGCTGACCAATGTGCATTGTACCTCTGAGTTATATATTTGTTTGTAGTTTTTATGGGGACGATACTGATTCTGATTCTACCTCTTATTATATCCAAAGCCTTTTGTTTGGCATTTCAGGTTCGAGTTCGAGGAGCTGCAGATCCTGGGCAACGCGCACCTGGCCATCATGCCGCCGTTGGACGAACAGGTCCTACACATCCCCAGCGACGAGCTGGCCACCTTCAACTTCAACGACCACCTGGACACCAACACCAACGTCACTATCTTCTTCTCCTACATCATCGGCGACAGGTACCTGCTCCTTGTAGTTTGTGTTGTAGTCATCGATGTAGTTGTTCGTGATGAAGGTGGTGGTGGTGGTTTGTTGCTGTTGTTGTATCGGCGGTGGTGATGGTGGTAGTGGTTGCTACCTTATTGTTGAGGTTGGCCAACCACACTATATGTTAATCGCCGTCCATAGGACTGGAACTCTGCACGTTGCGGCCCACCAGACGCTGGACTTGCTTCGCCAGGAGATAGACCTTCCTTTCAACTGCCACGTCTACTATGGCGGCTACCTGGGCCTTGCGCCAACCACATTTGTTCATGGAGTGGAAATCCACCTGGCTGGTGAGTGTTGTCTCGGATTGCTCTCCAAGGTATTTGACGTGAAATATGACGTGAAATATGACTTGAAAGATTGCTCTCCAAAGTACTTGACGTGAAATATGACGTGAAATTTGATTTGAAAGATTGCTCTCCAAAGTATTTGACGTGAAATATGACGTGAAATAAAAGTTGTCTCGGATTGCTCTCCAAGGCATTTGACGTGAAATAAAAGTTGTCTCGGATTGCTCTCCAAGGTATTTGACGTGAAATAAAAGTTGTCTCGCGTTAAACTATGTTCAGATAACCTCATTATTGTCAGACCTAGATATTTATTTGTATGTCGTGAAAGACACTCCACTTCAGTACGCACAGTTCAGCAACACAATAGGGAAAACTGAGATTTGTGGATTATTACGGAGACTTTTCTAATTTGTGCTCTTATTGTTCTTGTTCTTCTTGTCCTCCTCCTTCTTAGTCTTCTTCTTCTTGCTGTAGACAACCGCCTTCATCCTTGATAAGATTGTATAGACTTTTAGCTGAACGCACGGTAGTAAAACATTTGTGATGTACTATTACCCAAAGTGTGGTGTACTGTGTTAAAGTCTTCACTATTCCGCCTGTTACCACTTCAGGTGTGCTTGCCAACGTTCTCAACATCACCCTGCATCACGGAGGTTTCCTGTGGCTGAAACACGGAGGACGTACGCCAAACGAAGCAGAAAGTCACTACGATATCCAGGTACAAAATAATGAACAATAGAGGTGATAGCCTTTTTGTAAACAATTGATTGATTTTTATAGATTGATTGATTTTATTGGTGTTGACACTTTATTGTCCCTTTTTATCGGGAAATTTTGGTCCGCCTTCCCTGAGGAAGGCATAGTCGCAGCCTGTGGCGCGACCAAACCCAACCTACCTAATATTAGTTGTGTTTTTAATGTTTCTTGAACAAGGGTGATGACGTTGACTTGTAAGGCGCCAACATTCCATGTCACAAAGCCATGCACAATACGCACATTGCTATTAATAGTTAGAGGCGACTGAACAAATTCCTCCAGATATTCAGCTATCCAGGGAAGTGTTCCTGTGTAGTTGAAGTGATAGTGAAGATCTTAGTCGTTGTCATTGTCATATCATGAGGGTGCTGATGGCGATGGTGGTGGTTGTGGTGGTGGTGATGATGATGATGATGATGATGATGATGATGATGATGATGATGATGATGATGATGATGATGATAATGATGATGATGATGATGATGATGATGATGATGATGATGATGATGATGATGATGATGATGACGACGACGACGACGACGACGAAGCTAAGTATGACAAATGCGACATCGACAAAGACGAAAACGATTATTGTCAGATGATAATGAAACAATAATAATGCGACTGCCGGTTGGAATATAGTAGATCTCTTCTTCTTCACTTCTTCATCCTTTAATTCCACGTGTCCTACTGGAAAATTACCGACATATCAGGGGGTATACCTATTTTGTAGTACCGCGCTGTGGGTTGTTCAGTTGAAGCTTTGGAAGAACAAATAAGAAGTAGAGACAGTACCTAACTGAAAGGAAATATAGCACTGGATGTGGAGCTACAGCACTTTGTAGTAAGCTACGCAAACGATGAGGACAAAAAGAAAGAAGAGAGGATATTGTAAGGGCGAATCAGAATGAGAGCACGCTCTGTGTTTATGAAATGAGATCTCTGTGATGTGTGACGTGCTGTGTGATTGTTAGAGAGCACTGAGACAGTGACTGGACCGTGGACACAATCAGTTGACAAAGACAGTAGGAGATAGTTAGGTTCGACAGGTATGTGTGATTATTATTGATTGGAGCTCCGATGCATTGTAAGTATGGTTTATTTATTCGGAGTGAATAACAGTGTGAAAGAGGGTGCGTGACGCTTGGCCATGGCGAGATTGTGGAGACCCACAATGATGATGATGATGATGATGATGATGATGATGATGATGATGATGATGATGATGATGATGATGATGATGCGTTTTCAGGTGATTCGGATTCAGGACGAAGCTTACCTGAACGCCACTACAGACCCCATCACAGAGCCAGGCATCACCTTCACCCTCAAATCCTTGGTCGTGGAAGGCGGAGGCATTTTGCACGGCACCAAACTGAACATTACTGCCATCAACATCACTGTAGACGCCGGAGGAAAAATCGCCGCCGACGGCCTCGGCTACCGACCCGAACACAACAACGTCACTCACGGAAGTACGTCATTACACGGTGACGTCAATTCTGGAATGCCGTCATTGGAGTCTTCTTCCGGTTCCGGGGCGGGTCACGGCGGGAGCGGAGGCCACGGCGCGTTGGACTTGGCGGTAGGAGCCGGATTTGCCTACGACGATATGTTCGAGCCTGACCAGTTCGGTAGCTCAGGAGGTTCAGGAGTACGAGGAGCGACAGGCGGCACTGGCGGAGGTCTGATCTGGATGAACGTCACGGGCTTTATCTACATCGATGGAGAGGTTAGTCACACTAGCTATAGATCTACATCGCTCAAAAAGTTATGTTAGGTTTTGACGTGTAACTACTAATCCATCTGTCTAACAGAACGACAGGGGTCAATTCTATTGTCATCTTTTCGGTTGCCGAGTTGGACCTCCTAAAAATCACTTTTCATAATTCTTATCGCGCATTCCTTTTTTCAACATATAGATCTAGTCTACCAACTTCAAATCTACAATAGACAGGACGATGACATGTTTCATCAATAACCTCGTTTCTTCATGACTGCATGTGTGTGCAGGTCAGTGCTCACGGTTCCAACGCGTCAGCGACGTCCGGCGGAGGAGGCGGCAGCGGCGGTTCCATCTGGATGTATTGCGAGCTGATCAAGGGCTACGGACGGATCGCAGCAGACGGAGGGGCGGGGTCTAACCTGACCTCTGACCCCGGAGGAGGTGGAGCCGGCGGTCGAGTAGCCATTTACTTCCGACAGAACGAAACCTTCAGCTCCTTCAAGTACACGGCCTACGGCGGTGCCGCGGGCAACCCTACGAAGGCGCAGGTATGGAACGGATGGAGGACTGATTGTAGAATGATGGATGGAAAATTGGATAATGTAAGCACGGATGACTGGATGGATGAGGTCCACACGTTATGACATACAATTCCTATTTTGCAGAACGGAGGCGCAGGCACAGCGTTCGTGTACCACATGCTGGAGGACCACCAAACCCTCATCATCGACAACAACGGGCTAGACGCTCCCACCGAGGAACACATCATCAACAGCTACAACGACCTCTCAGGAGACAGGTTAGAGCCTAGATAACGTACGGCAAGTTTGTCCCGATGTTATGCTTTGTCTGTTGCAATCTGTCTTTGTTGCAGAACCTTAGCCTTATTATGATGGTGCAAGATAATGTTCTCTGATTTTTGAAGCTGGTTGCAGTCTAGTTTATTTCTTTGGGAGATTTATGTTATCAACCAAGGTGAGTGACAGTGACACTGAGGTAAATGAAATTAATAGATTTATCGGTAATTTCCACCTTCCTTCTTATGGTTGGGGCTGTTGTCATTGCTGTTGGGGCTGTTGTCATTGCTTTTGGGGCTGTTGTCATTGCTGCGTTACCTTGTTGATTGATTGTACGCAGTTGCCGCACCTGGATTCTACCACAGTCCGGACGTCATTTCTTCGCTGGAGGGCAGTTCCGTTACAGCTTCGACGAGCTGCAGATCTATGGCAGCGCTCACCTGGCCATCCTAGTGGAGCCTTTCCCACAGCTCACCGACGTCTACTTCAAGTCAGTCTTCGTCCTTATCGTCTTAGACGTTGAAATTGTCGTTGACTGTGTCGGTGTCGTTGTTTAAGACAGCGAAATTATTGTCATCATCATTACTTCCTATCCACATTATCTCGTTCAATATCATCACCGTTCTCATTGTGGTAAACGTACTCGTCGTTTATCTGTTCCTTAACTTGAGCTTGACGGGAAAGCTAGTAATGAAATTATGAGAAAAACAACAGGTGGGAGTTTGGGAGAAGAGAGAGGAGGCGGAAGGACGAGGGAGAGGGCAGGACCAACAACTAATGGTACTGTGTTCACAGTGTATCGTAAACTGTCCACTGACAGGTACATGATAGGCGACAACAACCAATAGTACTGTGTTCACAGTGTATAGTAAACTGTCCACTGACAGGTACATGATAGGCGACAACAACCAATAGTACTGTGTTCACAGTGTATCGTAAACTGTCCACTGACAGGTACATGATAGGCGACAACAACCAATAGTACTGTGTTCACAGTGTATAGTAAACTGTCCACTGACAGGTACATGATAGGCGACAACAACCAATGGTACTGTGTTCACAGTGTAGAGTAAACTGTCCACTGACAGGTACATGATAGGCGACAACAACCAATGGTACTGTGTTCACAGTGTATAGTAAACTGTCCACTGACAGGTACATGATAGGCGACAACAACCAATAGTACTGTGTTCACAGTGTATAGTAAACTGTCCACTGACAGGTACATGATAGGCGACAACAACCAATAGTACTGTGTTCACAGTGTATAGTAAACTGTCCACTGACAGGTACTTGATAGGCGACAACAACCAATGGTACTGTGTTCACAGTGTATAGTAAACTGTCCACTGACAGGTACATGATAGGCGACAACAACCAATGGTACTGTGTTCACAGTGTATAGTAAACTGTCCACTGACAGGTACATGATAGGCGACAACCAATAGTACTGTGTTCACAGTGTATAGTAAACTGTCCACTGACAGGTACATGATAGGCGACAACAACCAATAGTACTGTGTTCACAGTGTATAGTAAACTGTCCACTGACAGGTAAATGATAGGCGACAACAACCAATGGTACTGTGTTCACAGTGTATAGTAAACTGTCCACTGACAGGTACATGATAGGCGACAACAACCAATGGTACTGTGTTCACAGTGTATAGTAAACTTGATGGTGATCGTGTTTGTCCACTGACAGGTACATGATAGGCGACAACAACCAATGGTACTGTGTTCACAGTGTATAGTAAACTTGATGGTGATCGTGTTTGTCCACTAACAGGTATATGATAGGCGACAGGACAGGAACGGTACACTTGGGTGACCAACAGGTGATGGACCTGGAGAGAGCTGAGATTGACCTACCTTTCAACGTCCAGGTCTACCGAGGTAACAACAAACACGCCTTTTCAATGTGGCTACCAGTGTATCCATCTTTCTGCCTGTTGCTAGTATTTGCAGCGCTGCCAGTAGGTCTTACGATGCCTTCTTTTAGAAAAAAATTCAATCCAAGTTTGTCGCTGTTCATCCCAAACGTTTATCTCGCGGATATATATTTGTATAGTTTACTTGTAAATATTCTTTTTCTTGTTTGTATTATGTCTTTGCATAATTTATTAGCGTCTTGTTTTTGTTTCACTGCTTCTCGTATGTGTGTCAATGTTAACGTAAAGCATAAATGCGTGAGAACTGCGATTTGAGCTGATGTCAATAGAATAAAATCGATATATATATCCTTATAATAATAATAATAACAATAATAATAATAATAATAATAATAATAATAATAATAATAATAATAATAATAATAATAATAATTATTATTATTATTATTATTATTATTATTATTATTATTATTATTATTATTATATTGCATTGGAAATAAGAATATGGGGCAGACTGGAGTGTCTGAGTATCGTCTAAAACGTTTGTACTATTCAGTGATGAGCTATTGAAGTGGGGAGAGTCCAAAGGTCTGCAAAGACATATATATATTTTTTATTTGTTTTAATCACGGTGCCACCAGTTGTTAGGATGTTACAGGTTTGTACATGCCCAGGCTAACCTTCATTTAAAAACACTAACCGTAGAGAACGAGATAAACTAGAAAGAGTGTGAGAAAAGAAAGGCAAAAGGAAAAGTTAGAGAAGGAAGATTTATCATTAGTAAGATGATGGATAGAGGCGAGGAAATGGGAGAGAAAAGAAACTAGAAGAATGAAAAGAATGTACTGTTAACTTATCCTTTGGCAAGAAAGAGGAGGGGAAAAAACACAATACGGAGGTATATAAGAAGGAAGAAAAAAAGGATTGGAAGAAAGAAAAGATGGATAGGAATGAAGAAAAGATGGATAAGAAAAAATAAAAGATGGATTGGAAGGAGAAAAGATGGTTTGGAAGAAATAAAAGATGGATTGGAATGAAGAAAAGATGGATTAGAAGAAAGAAAATATGGATTGGAAGGAAGAAAAGATGGATTGGAGGAAAGAACAGATGGATTGGAAGGAAGACGTAGGAGGAAGACAAGGAGAAAAGAAAGAAGACAAGCAGTCAGCCAGAATCAAACAACAGCAGAAGGAAGTGAGCTATTGATATTACCTTTCACTGTGTTGCAGGCGGCTACCTAGGCTTGGCTCCACTGACCGTCGTCCACGGCGTGTCCATCTGGATGGCCGGAGAGCTGGACCACGTCCACAACATCACGCTGCGGCACGGCGGACTGCTGTCCTTCAAGTACCATGGCCACACCACCAGCAAGCCTGACAACACCGCACAGTTCAACTACATCAGGATACAGGACCATTCCACCTTCAAGGTAAGGTTGTAGGTGTTGGGACAGAACCGGCAAAAGCCGTACCGGCATTTTTTGACTCAAATGCATAGCAATGTGAATCCATGTACTCACTTCTCCTCTCACACACACACACATCCCACCCCTTCCCCTCCCCCCCCATAAAAAATTAAATAAAATAAAAAATAAAAAAAATAAAAAAATTCCAGATGTTTGCAAATCTGTTCGAGATGAGTCCTAAATAGTCCTAAAATGACATCAAAAAGAAATTTCCGTCCGTCTGTCTGGCTGCCGTCCGTCGTCCGCTGTCTGTCTGTGCAAACCTTTTAACATGGCTAACTCCTATCCTATCCATTCCCGTAACTCGGAGGTCGTAGGGGCACCACAGATGATCGTTTAACCAGCGTACTCCATCTTTCCCTGTCCTCAGCAACCCTGATGGTTTCGCTCAGTGTCAAACCAGTCCATTCTCGAATGTTGTCCTCCCACCTCTTTTTCGGTCTCCCTCTTCTTCTACCTCCTTGCACTGTGCCTTGCAGGATGGTCTTTGCAAGACCTGATGATCTGGTGAAGTGGCCATACCATCGGAAGTTCCGTTTCTTCACCACTGTCAGCAGGTGATCGTGTTGTCCAGTGGCTTGTGTAATGGTCTGTCGGACTTCGTCGTTGGTGACGTGCTGGGTATAGGAAATGCCCAGAAGTCTTCTGTAGCACCTCATCTCCATGCTTTGTATCCTTCGTTGTAGATCTGCTGTGAGGGTCCATGTTTCGCAAGCTTATAGGAAGATGCAGATGACAATGGAGCACAGCAGTCTTACCTTGGAATGTAGGCTGATGGTCCTGTCTTTCCAAATTGGCTTCTACCTCGCCAGGACAGCAGTTGTACTCAGAACTTATTTCAGCTATCACAATTAAACTTGGTAAAATGGTGTATACACATGAGACCTCATAAATGATCTGTGAATGAATGACTTCATTTTAAGGTCAAAGTCACAGGGTAATCAAATGTTAGTCAAAAATGACAATTTTTCACAAAATTTGACTTTTTTTCTAAGTTATTATTACTGAACTTATGGTTCTTTGATGCATGATAGATATTAATGAGACACGCATACTATACAAATTTGGTCAACCTCACTCCAAGGTCAATGTCACTGGACCTATCCAAAATCGCTTAGTATACATGTAGGTACTTTGAATTCACTTTAACCCTAAACTATCAGAGATATAAAGTCCAAACTTGTTGTTTTTAGAGCTGATAGATTGATCTTTCATATTTGTTCCGTTTTTGCGTTGATGTGGAAGGTCACGGTCATTTTAGGTCTTGCAAGAATGTACAAAAAATAGGTCATAATACAGAGGGATGGCTGTTTATTTATCTCATAGGGTGCAACAACATTGGGTTATTTGATTAGACACGCATGAGAGGTCACGTGAGAGGCAAGGTCATCCCAAGGTCAAGGTCATTAAAGATCAAGGTCATTTCAAGGTCACCCTTTTTTGGGCATAATACAACTTTTGATGCACTTTATTTGATAGTACATGAGTGGAGTCGGAGGTCAAAGATCATCTCAAAGTCCAGAGCATAGATAGATCAAAGTCGGTATTACTTTGCATTTTAATGCCACCGTTTCATTTTGTTTTTTCCGGGCACTTATCTTCATGTTAAATATTGCGAGTCCCACAAGGAGCATATAAGTCTAGTGTTAGCTCATACTGGTATTTTCAATCGATAATTATATCGACATTTCCGTGGGATACAGCCTCTGTGACAACTGGCTAGGGGGAATAAAACTATACATTGCCAGTGTGTGTGTAGTGGTATGCTGTTCTTGTATAAGTGCTACTGAAGTTTTGTCACACCATTACCAAGGAAAGGCAGGATGAAAGAAGGTGAGAGAGGTAGTGTGTGCTTGTGGCGGGAGGTGAAGGTAGGGGAAAAGTGTATAAAATGTGTAAACTGTGGAGGTACTTGCTTGTTGATTAAGTAGCTGATCATATCTTTGTATCTTGTATTGTAGTTTACATAGTACTAAGTCCTGGTTCCAATGCAACATGCGCTTTAGTGTTATTTATCATTTGTGTATTAACTATGATCAGCAATCACTGAACGCTTGTTCCAATTCCTTTATCAACGTGCGCGCGTGCAAAGACAACTCAGTTCAGCAGGGTCAGGCCTGTATCGTTGTTCAGTGTTATCAATTTGTAATTTGTGAAGTTGTCAACCACAGCGAGTGCGTGTTTTATTATATGTAATGCTGTGGTATATAAATAAACAATTATTATTATTATTATTATTATCATAGTAAGGCACTAAAAATCACACATTTGTTCCAAATTGCGCATGACTACCCTTAGTTTGACTTTCTGTTCATTCAGGCGGTGAGGGACAACTTCACAGTGGATTCGGGCATGCTGCTGAGAGTGGACGACCTCATCCTGATTGAGGGCGGCGGTAACCTGCTGGCCACCAACCTCACGCTCAACGTCACCAACCTCTCCATCGACGATGGTGGCAGTCTCCACGCTGACGGCACTGGCTACTCCCCCGACACGCCCACCAATAACGTCACCAACAGGGGCAAAGGTCACACCAGCAGCCAAGGCTCGTCTGGAGGAGGTTTTGGCGGCAGCAGCGGCTGTGGCAACGGCGTACTCTTGACAGGTCAGCATCATGATGAGGAGGATGAGGATGATGATGAGGATGATGATGAGGAGGAGGAGGAGGAGGAGGGGGGAGGAGGAGGAGGATGGTGATGAGGATGATCGTTTGGAGACGATGTTCTTGAAGGTCTGTCAATACGGTAAAGACAATTATCCATTAAAGAAAAATAACATCTAATGTACCACAAATGACACTGGACATAGATGGTAATGATGATTCCCTGTACCGCTACGTCACTACAAAATATAGCGCACCTACAAAATCTACAAAATGTTAATGTTCACCTGGCAGGTGTGCCATACGGCGACTTCTTCGAGCCAGACGACATTGGCAGTGCAGGAGGAGGAGGCCTGGACCAAGGAGGCTACGGCGGAGGACTGTTGTTTGTCACCGTTAACAACGTGCTGTGGCTTGATGGAGAAATCAGAGCAGACGGCGCGCCAGCTCCAGGATCCTACGGTGGAGGAGGAGCGGGTCAGTGTTATTTAGCAAAGCATTGTATAGTATAGCATAGAATTGTGTAGCATAGCATAGTATTGCATAGAATTGTATAGTATAGCATAGAATTGTATAGCATAGCATAGTATTGCATAGAATTGTATAGCATAGAATTGTATAGCATAGCATAGCATTGCATAGAATTGTATAGCATAGCATAGTATTGCATGGAATTGTATAGTATAGCATAGAATTGTATAGCGTAGTATTGCATAGAATTGTATGGTATTGCATAGTATTGCATAGAATTGTATAGTATAGCATAGTATTGCATAGAATTGTATTGCATAGCATAGAATTGTATAGCATAGCTTAATATTGCATAGAATTGTATAGCATAGCATAATATTGCATAAAATTGTATAGCATAGCATAGTATTGCATAGAATTGTATAGAATAGCATAGAATTGTATAGCATAGCATAATATTGCATAGAATTGTATAGCATAGCATAGTATTACAAAGAATTGTATAGAATAGCATAGTATTACATAGAATTGTATAGAATAGCATAGTATTGCATAGAATTGTATAGCATAGCATACTATTGCATAGAATTGTATAAAATAGCATAGCGTAATGGACAACTATTTAGTTTCGCGAATTTAAAACAAGAATGCAATTCAAATTGTAAAAAACAATGTTTGTACAGGAGAAACAAAAGCTAAACGTAGTGTGGTAGACCAACACAAAACATGTAGTCCTATTTCTATTGACGTTGTACACCTATCTGGGACAGGAGGAACAGTCCACCTGGTAGTGAAGCACATCAAAGGTTTCGGAAACATCACGGCTAACGGCGGGGACCAGTACCCTGGAGGAACAGGCGGAGGCGGATCAGGAGGAAGGGTCGCCGTCAAGTTCTGGAAGAACGAGACCTACCTGGGCACCTTCCAAGCCCACGGCGGTTTTGCCGACATCGACCACAGCTTGGCTCAACCCGGCGGTCCTGGACCCATGTTCTTGTTCCATGAGGGAGAGGTAAGGTTGCTGGTGTTGTTAAAGCTTTTGTGGTAAAATAACAAAAATCATTTCGCTTAAGAACAATGTATTTTACCAACTCAAAGAATTGCTGAAAGCGCTGACGTGAGGTTGTGTGTGTGTGTGGGTGTGGGTGAAGTAGTGAACCTGTGAAGTAGCACGAATTATATGGAAAGAAATTTACCTTTTCTCGCACCAAATGGGGTAATTTCGTCTTTACCCATTTGTCTCCCGTTCCCCATTTGTCGCTAAGTGCGACGGAGTGCTCTTTTAGTGCATAGGAGTGCAGTTGTAGTGCATGAGAGTGTTTTAAGTAGAGAGGAGTGCACTATCCGGGACGGAGAAAATCCAGTGAATTTTCGGAAAAGTTTGAAGCAAAAATCGACCCATTTCGTCGCCTATAGGAGACGAAGTAGGTCAACTTTTTTGACGTAAAGAGCCAATTTTGACTTAGATTCTTACATTTCTAGAAGAAATTTGCGTTCTTTCCGTCAAAAAAGTGCTTTCCGACTCCTACATTCTAAAACTACCCCATTTGTGACCTATACAAGAATGTGTGGGTGTGTGTGTGTGTGTGTGCGCGTGTGCGTGTTTTTATTTCTTTTACACCTTTGAAGTCCTCTCTTATCTAGTTTTATGGTACAGTATTCTAAATCACTTTTGAATGATATTTGGTTTTATTGGATAAGTTTTAAGCTTTACCGTTTGTTGGTAAAGTAGGCCTATTTTGTGAGGAGAGTGCAGCTGTGTTTCAACTGACGTCTTTATTTATGTTTATATTTATATCAATAGAAATTATCATTGTGATGCTTGACTGAGGTAGTGGATTACGTTTACCTTGTATAATATCATGTATTATAATCCCTTAACACGTGCTCTGTGATACCCTGTTATAGTAAACATGCAACTGCTTGTCTAGCTCAGCTGTGATGTGTGTGTTTTGGTGTGCGTACACATAAGCCTTGAAATGGGTGACTGACCTTGCTTTTTATGCAGAAAATGGGTGAGTGTATCAGTCACCCAGAGTTTTCCAGCCACCCACTTTTTTCTAAGTGCGCGGGAGTGCTCTTTTAGTGCATGGGAGTGCAGTTGTAGTGCATGAGAGTGTTTTTAGTACACAGGAGTGCTCTATCCGGGACGGAGAAAATACAGTGAATTTCCGAAGAATTTTTGAACAAAATTCGACCTATTTCATCGGCTATAGGAGACGAAATAGGTCAACTTTCTAGAAAAGGGTTAGGGTAAGGGCTAGTTGCAGCGCTACAACTAACCCTTGCCCTAACCCTTTTCTGTCAAAAATCACTTTCCGATTCTTACATTCTTAGTAAAACCCAGTTTTGGTGTTTTGTGTACGTGTGTGTGTGTGTGTGTGTGTGTGTGTGTGTGTGTGTGTGTGTGTGTGGGAGAGAGAGAGGGAGAGAGTAGGAATAATGTTAATGGTGAGTGTGATTTGGATGAAAGCGAATTACTGTGTATTCTTAGTTTAGCCGAGCGGAGTATTGGACTCTCGCCTCTTGGCCCCGCCTATTGGCCACGCCCTTGAGAACACGGTCAGACCTGAACTGTTATTTTCATGTATCCCTCGCAAGAGGGACATACAATTATTTGCCCTGCAAGGCGGGGAAGCGTGTTGATAGTAAACCGGTTTGCCGTTTACTAGTGCCATGACACTCTCTACAAGTCACTGCCACTGACCTGCATGAAATGCCTCCGACAATGTAGTCCTGCTCACCACCAAAAGCAGAAGACGAATGGTCAGCCGGGGAGAACACATGTCGTCTTGCCTTGTCCTGCATAACCCATTGGCCACACAAAAGGACTCCGCACAGCTGGAGACACCCATGGCTAGATTAACCATCAAATGGAAGATAGGCAATCCCTCCCCAAGCGTGAACCATTCGCCTCCCATTCCGCAACATTAGAGTCTATGAATTTAAAATATGATTCTGGGCCTGCTGTCATTGCTTTTGGGGGTAATAGACCGGTATTGTGTTGTGTTGCGTTGCGTTGCGTTGTGTTGTGTTGTGTTGCGTTGCGTTGCGTTGTGTTGTGTTGCATTGCGTTGCGTTGTGTTGTGTTGCGTTGCGTTGTGTTGTGTTGTGTTGTGTTGGTGTAACTCGAGCCTCTGAAGGCAGCAACTCAATGTTGTATTTGTGTGTATGTGATGTTCAGATTCACAAGACGCTGTACGTCGACAACAACGGTCTGAGGGGTAGAGGAGTGGGCAAGGTCAGATCCTTCGCTAACCTAACGGACGACACATTCAAAGCCTGGATCATCGAACAAGACACAGACGCCAAGTACCTCGACAGCAGTGGCAGGTCCGTGCACCATCATCATCATCGTGGGCGCCATCGTTATCGTCACATATATTGTCGTCGTTGTCACGGTCGTCGTCGTCATCATCATGTTCATCATCATCATCATCATCTTCATCTTCATCATCATCTTCATCTTCATCATCACCGCCCTGATGATCGTCTTTATTGTTGTCTTGTCATGGTCGTCATCAGCCGCAGCAACACCACAACCACCATCATCATAGTGGTCATTTACCTCCTCCTCACCATTATCAGTATCTTTTTTTTTTTCACTCACGTGCATAGCAATGTGTCTACGTACTCACCACTCCCCTCAAACAAAAAAACAAACAAAACATTTTGCAGATTATTGCAAATCTGTGAGAGATGACTCATAAATAGTCCAACAATGAAATTTTTTTTTAAAGTCCTCCGTCCCTCTGTCCGCCGCCTGTCTGTGCAAAACTTGCAAGTGGATTAATATCTCAGAACCTATTTCAACTATCACAACCAAACTTGTAAGGTGGTCTATACCCATGAGATCTCATAAATGATCAGTGAATTAATTACTTCACAACAGGGTCAAGGTCACAGGATCAACAAATGTTAGTAAAAAAATTACAATTTTTTCACAAAATTTCTGTTTTTGCTAGGTTATTAATATTGAATTTATTATTCTTTGATGCATGATAGATATCAAATGAGACACACATACTTTACGAGTTTGGTCAACCTCACTCCAAGGTCAAGTTATTGGAGCTGTCCAAGATGGGTTCGTATAAGTACTTTGAAGTGACCTTGATCCTAAACTATGAGAGATATAAAGTCCAAACTTGTATTTAGAGATGGTAGATTGATCTTTCATATTTGTTCCGTTTTTGCGTTGATGTTGAATATCAATTAGGTCATTTTAGGTCTTTCAAAACGTTGTGAAAATAGGTCATCATACAGATTTTGGCTGTTTATTTAACCCATAGTATGCAACAACATTGGTTTATTTGATCATACATGCATGAGAGATCACGTGAAGGTCGAAGTCATCCCAAGGGCAAGGTTACTGAAGGTCAAGGTCATCCCAAGGTCACAGTTATTTGCCATAATATAACTTTTGCTGTAGTTTTTTTTGGTTAGTACATGATTATATTTGGAACCGGAGGCCAAAGTCATCTCAAGGTCAAGAGCATAGAAAGATCAAAGTGGGTATTACTTTGCAGTTTAATGCCACAGGTTGCCACACCTTGTGAGTTTAGTGGCCACTGTTGGCTTACGTTTGACGGCTTATCCATTGGGTCGGAGGTAGTGGCGCCATGTTTATTATGGCCCAGTTCGAATGTATAAACGTGTGTAGCTTATAGCTGTGTAATTTCACTACAACATGGCACGTTTTCATGACCATGTAATGTCCTCTTTCACGATTTGACTATAATATGAAACCACTTTACTGAAATCGACATGCAACAAATGAATTCAACTGCCTTATCTCGCCAAGTCGTGTGTAGCAGACAACATTTGTTGCTTGTAATCATGCATGTGGGAGGAGTTTAGGTTGACCTCTAAACTCGTGACGTCACACTCTCCCTTCTGATTGGTCCCCGTAAGCCCGACTTTTATATTTTGGCCGAAGAAATCAAACATGTGCCATCCTTGCGACATTTTACGTTAACCTGTACGCAAGGAAATACATAAAGAATTCATAGGCGTAACACAGGTGTGGCCGAGTGCGTAACGCAAGCGTGGTCGGGCTTTAAAACCAGCCAGACGTTTTACGAACCATGAAAAATAACTACGTTTATTTTGGAAATGAAAACCATACTAAAGCTACTAACTGCGGTCAAGTTAGCACTTAAGGGGCCATGACAACAAAATCGTTTATTTGTTTCATTTTTTTTTCTTTTATGGGCATTCATTTTCATGGTAAATATTGCAAGTTCGATAAGGAGCATGTGAGCCATATGGGCTTTGCCCCTCTAATTTCTTCTTTCCTTCTCCCCTCCATCCCTCCACTCTTCTTCCTCTGTTTCTTAATGTGATAACCACCAATAAGAAGAAAGAAGTAATCTCACCTCAGCACCCCGTGTTCACAGGTCCACGACGTTCGACGAGCTGCAGATCTACGGCAACGCTCACCTGGTAGTCCTTCCCCAGGACGCCGCGGCAGGCGTGATGCTGTACTTCCAGCACATGATCGGCGACCGCAGTGGCGTGCTGCACGTGGGACCCGGCCAGCAGATGGACCTGGAAAGGAGCTTTTTGGACACGCCCTTCAGCACCTACGTCTATCCTACCGCTTACCTGGGGCTTGCTCCAGACACCAACATCGACCAAGTCTTTGTGCAGGTCAGTGTGATACATCAACTTCGACCAGGTCTTCGTGCAGGTCAATGTGATATAATAGCCAGCTGTATTGATAGTGGTGACAATCTATTTAGTATAAAATTGTTTTCCAATTCCTTGGCGAGTATATCCGCTTAACATGAATAAATTGCATAATATGGTTTTGCTTTACATTAACCAAATAAAATAAATTCACCAACAACATGAAATAATTGCGACGCAGCCCTGCGTGTCTACTCAAAACACACTACGTCTGGTACATGGCAGATCAAAATTGTAATTGCCGCCATTTTTCAAACACACACATGGTCGCTCAGTTAGCCACCTTTAAACGTCATTCAGACTGCTAATATTGATGGCAGTCGACAGTTTTAAACAAAAATATCTCACCACCCTTCTTCAATACTTCCTCCTGTTCCTGTAAACCGAGACTGACTCGTTCAACGAAGGTTTATTAATTTATTGATTTCTTCTTTGGTCTTGTTTGTGCCACTTGGGAAGTTCATGTTGAGAGACCCGTTTCCGCATCAGACCTCTATGTGTAAGCTGATCCGTAAACATAACGTGGCTGGAATTTAGGTGGAAGGAATAGTGGACGACTGTATTATCTTGGACAGTTTGTTCGGGATCGCTCCATGGAGCAGACTTCTCAAGCCAAGCCAAGAGAGTTTTGTTGACAATCACAGTGAACATTGGATGACTGTAAACATGATGTGGCTGGTTTTCAGGTGGAGGGGATAGTAGACAACATCCACAACCTGACCCTCATCGGGGGAGGTCAGCTGCGCCTGTTCCCCACCGGTTCCACTGGCTCCCAGTCAGCGCTGTCCTACTACTTCAACGGCTCAACCGTCGTCAAGGCCGAATCCTCCATCAACTGCTCCGCGCCCTTCGCCCCGGACTTCACCTATGACCTCCGCTTTGGTTGGCTGACGGTGGAAGGGGGCGGGGCCGTGCAGGGTAAAGACATGTTCATCAAAGCCATTGACGTCACTGTGGACGACGGAGGCACCATCGACGTCAGCGACGGTGGTTACCTGACTGAGCGTGGTCCTTGTGAGTTGCATAAATTTGCGCTAGCGGCTTTTAAATGAAAATGGTGTGTATTGGTTATTATTGAATCCTACAATCATTGTTATGCATCTTTTCCTGTAGGAAAAGCAACACTGATTCCAAAGACAATGATCAGGGCTTTATTAGGTAGTGCCTTGCAACGCCATTACATGATAATGATGATGATGATGAAGATGGTGGTGGTGATGGTGATGATGATGATGATGATGATTGATGATGGTGATGATGATGGTGATGATGATGATGATTGATGATGATGATGATGGTGGTGATGGTGATGATGGTGATGATGATGATGATGATGATGATGATGATGATGATGATGATGATGATGATGATGATGAAGATGATGAACCTTTGTCACAGCTCCTGGTGTGGCACACCGACTAGGCAACAGCGGAGGATCGTTCGCTGGCATGGGAGGTCGAGGTCGTTGCGATGGCTTCGTCACGTGCCGGTTACCAAGGAAACATCCTTACGGTGACCTCTACCTACCCAAGTCGTACGGCAGTGGTGGCGCTGGTCCCATGGGCGGCATTGGTAAGTCTTTCTTCCTACCATCGTCAGAAAGTGCGTGGAGTGAAGTCCAAGCTGTTTCACATCACGTTGCGCGCGAACTCCCGCCCGCTAAGCGGGCTAGTGTCTGTGTGAGCGAGAGTGGTCAGTCAGGCGAGAGTGATCAGCCAGGCGAGAGTGGTCAGTCAGGCGAGAGTGATCAGCCAGGCGAGAGTGGTCAGCCAGGTGAGAGTGGTCAGTCAGGCGAGAGTGGTCAGTCAGGCGAGAGTGGTCAGCCAGTCCAGAGTGGTCAGTCAGGCGAGAGGCGGCAAAATGGACAGGTGTCAACAATGAAGAACAAAAAACTTCAACTGTTGCACTGAGTGCTGCTGACCTATGACAGGCCACCACCACCACCATCAACACCACAGTAGTAACAGCGACCTTCATAACACCTCACTGACAACACTAACATCTTTTACAGCACTCATTATTAGTATTGTTCATGGCGCTGGTTCACTTTCCTGTGGGCCCGAATCCAATGCTGACAATAAGGACAGAGAATGGTTCAGATTGTACTTCTTTCCTCTGAGCTTTCAGGGTCCCTTGTTTACACAAGTTCAATAACACGTAGCGTGTGGATGTGCGAGGGGTGGGGTGGAGTGAGGAGTGTTTGTGTATGTGTGTGCATGCGTGCGTCTGTCTTCAGTCTTACATTTATATTTACGTGACTGGGCAACAGGCGGAGGTAAGCTGGTGCTGGAGGTGCAGCACACACTGACGGTGGACGGTTACATCCAGTCCAACAGCAAAGCGGTCAACAACGCCGCCAACTCTAAAGCTAGCGGCGGCTCTGGCGGCAGCATCATCATCCGCACCGTAAACATCACAGGCCAGTGGCTTTGTTACATTTAAACGGCGACGGTAATGCGATATACAGGTAGTTTACACTTAGACTTAAGTCGCAATCTCATTGCTACCAAAAATTAGCAAAATCTCAGTGGTAGAGGTTCTAGGGTAGGTAGATATTGCAGCACTAGTTTAAGGTGCGCGCACTCAGGACAAAGGAAAGTAAAACACAACAGCGTCTTGTTTCAATGTGAATCAGAGCAGCAAGCTGTTCAGCTGACGCTGTGGTGTTGGGAAAGCCTTTTCGCTACAGCAAAGAAAGTACAGCTAGCTAGGCAATACAGCCACAGCGACAACTGGTGGAATAAACGACGCCTTGAACGGAGGAGGGACGGGGCTAGTAACAATGTATTGGCTCTGTGAAATGGATCAGGCCTGGGCTGGTTTAGCAGTATGGCTTCAGCAGGATAAGCAGCGATCGATCTCCGCCCACTTTAGGCAAATCGCTCTATATCACTCTTTTCTTGTTGACAGGCAGCCACACGGGAGCGATCGAGGCGGTGGGCGGAGTCAGCGATGCTTATTACGGAGGGGGCGGGGGGTGGAGGCATGGTGGCGATCTATCACTCCACTCACCTGAGCATGCCGCCCTACCGAGGGGCGTACAACGTCAACGGAGGTCAGCCCACAGTGTCAGGCCAGGCGGAGGCCGGAGCGTCCGGCACTGTGTACATCTTGGACCAGTCCAGCGGCCATGACACCCTGAGGGTCGATAACGGGGTGAGTAGGATAGTATAGAATATAAATTATTATTAGTTTGCGGATGACGTTGACGGATTGGCTGGGGGTGGGGTGGGGTGGGGGTGGGTGGAGAGGTGCGGAAAAGGGGGGGAGGAGCGGGAACTTGGACAGCTGGTGCGGAGGATTGACGCCATGGGGTGTTGTGCAGAGGGGGCCGAAGTGATGACCAACAGCGCCGGTGGCATCGACACGGACGTCGGGGCCCAGGGCCGGTCCCTCGGCACAGTGCGTGTCTTCAAATATTTGGGAGCCATTGTGTCGGACGGTGGGTCCCAGCGGGGGTCCTCTCAGGGATCGCACATGCGGCTGCTGCCCTGGCGAGGTTGAAGCCAGTTTGGAAAGACGGGACCATCAGCCTACATTCCAGGGAGGGACTGCTGCGCTCCCTAATCATTTCCGTCTTCCTGTGCGCTTGCGAGGCATGGACCCTCGCAGCGGGGAATGCAGGATATGGGGGTGGGATGCGACAGAGGACTTCTGGGCATTTCCTGCGCCCGGCGCATCGCCGCCGGCGAGGTCCGACGGACCGTCACACTGACCATTGGACAGCACGATGGCCTGCTCGCGTTCGTGGAGGGACGGAGACTCCGATGGTGTAGCCACGTCGCCAGATCATCAGGTCTTGCAAAGACCGTCCTGTAGGGCACAGTGCAAGGAGGTAGAAGAAGAGGGAGACCGACAAAGAGGTGGAAGGACAACATTCGAGAATGGACTGGTTTGACACTGAGCGAAACCATCAGGGTTGCTGAGGACAGGAAAAGATGGAGTACGCTGGTTAAACGATCATCTGTGGTGCCCCTGCGACCTCCGAGTTACGGGATAGGATAGGATAGGAAGATAGGATTAGTTTGTGTATGATACATAATAATAGAATAATCGTCGCCATCGTTTTCGTTGTCATTTTCATCATTATCGTCGTCGTTATCGTTGTGGTCTTCATTATCATCATCATCATTGTCATCATCATTATCCAAATCATCATTGTCATCATCATTATCCAGATCGTCATCATCATCATCATCATCATCATCATCATCATCATCATCATCATCATCATCATCATCATCTTTGTCTTTTTTTCATCTACTTCGTCTTCATCGTCGTCACCATCTATTGATAAACCTGCACAATATTGATCCTATGATGTTTGAGGGGGCACCTTCCAGAATGTGCAGTGTCTGGGACCCACTCTCGTAGGACATGGATTGTTTTTATTGACAAGTGGACAACATCATCATCATCATCATCATCATCATCATCATCATCATCATCATCATCATCATCATCATCATCACTAGCGGTCAGCGGAGAAGCTAACAGAAAACAGGGAAAGAGTTCGTTGGTGGTCACTATGAAAGTTACTCAGCGTAGCTGAGACTGGCCCAGGCTTAAGTTCGTCTATCCACCCATGGTGACCCGACGTACGCAGCCTCGCCCAATATCTGCTAAAAAATCTGCTGCTACCAAATACTGTGTATCCACCATGGTGTGCCGACGTCAGCCTCGCACTTCTTTTGTTCTGAGTTTAGCGTCCTCTGAGACTATTGTTTATAACCCAACGTTTGGCGTCCATTGCTGGAGGGAAAAGGGGGCATTAAAAGAGACATTTTCATCCTCAGCCATGGCAAACGGCTAAACATTTTTTTTTAAACCAACACGCTCACAATGGGTTAAACAGGAATATGTGACCAAATTAAAGCTGGTCTTATTATTATTATTATTATTATTATTATTATTATTATAATTATTATTAGTAGTAGTATTATTATTAGTATTATTATTACTACTACTACTATTATTATTACTATATTAATTTAAAAACAATTATTATTATTATATTTTTTATTTTAAGGAAGAAAGTTAAAACGTTATACAATTCTGCAAATAACAGATTACATAAAAGAGTCCCCCATTTAAAACTAGAACAGACTACAGGTAACTTGGTAACAGTCTCGCCTAGTCTCTGCTACGAGTCACACGCTGAGTATCGATGATTGCTTTGTGATACGCTCACATCACCAGACTTGTTAAGCGGTTTTCCTCGGGAGCCTCTGATAATCAGTCTGTTTCCAGGGAACTATAAGCACAAAGGGGTGTAGGCTACAAAGTCCACAGTGAAAACGACCAGCATTAGCAGTGTTGAGATAGCAGAGACTCCTGCACACAGAGGTTTTGTGGTGGTTAAAATAATCCTACTGAGAATCTTGAGACAATTCAGGCTGTCTACCTCGCACAGCGCAAGATATTTTGGAAAGGCTGGTTCAAGATTCCATCTTTCTGTGTCCTCAGCCGTCCTCATGGCTTCACTCGATGTGTGAGGACAGAGAAAGATGGAAAACGCTGGTTAAACGATCATCTGTGGTGCCCCAACGACTTTCGAGTTACTGGATAGGATAGGTTTAATATTGAGGGTAGTTCAAGATTCCAAGGGATGACACAAAATTCCAGTGCGTAAACTCATGTTTTATACAACCTCAGTGTTAAACGATTTGTTTATACACGAAACTGTAGACTATTATGTTACGTAGGCCTACATCTTACTGAGAGGCAGAACGATGCAGAAGGACACTAACACTGTGATCATACCTGGCGCCGTGCTGGCGTGTCTCTCCACCATTCATGGCCTTCTCATATCGACCTAGCGGCCGCTCATCTGCGTATCATAATCAGTTTAGTTACCGTAAAGCACTTTCTATTCCAGCTCTCTGCCCTGATTGAGCCAATGCTGGCGTAGTGGAGGTAATTGTTGACAGCTTCTGTGGGACATCTTCAATGAGCATTCAGAGGCCGGCGTTGTTTGAAAAACCAGGCTAGTCGAGTTGTAGCATTAGATATTCGTAGGTAGAATACAACAAGTGGAATTGCTTTCAAGCCCACCCCCTCCCCCCTCCCCGCCCCCTTCGTTGTGAACGTGCTGAAGGCACACTGATAAAAAAATCACAGTTTGAACAGAGCACCAGCAGGCATCGACTGACCTGGAAATGTTGTCCATTTATAAACTATGTTATGATTAGGTAAAGTTGGTTGGTTTAACCATTTGGCAGTCTGTATCCACATATGCAGTGGATCAGAGCCAAGATATAAGGTTAATACGCTGATGGTGCGTTTTACTCAAAGCTTTGTTTTGTTGTTGTTGCATCAAGTTTTATTCATCAGATTAACATAAGTTGTACTAATGTAACATAAACAATTTACAAAATCTAACATGCGCACATCATAAATATTTTCCAAATTAAGTAATTAATTAATCAAACTATAGAAATAATCATACTACTAACATACACATACACTTTAAACAACATACAATCATTCCCTTGTAACAATTAGTTGATTAAGAAACACACAAAAGAAAAAAAAAAGAAAAACTTTCAACTTCACCTGTGAAGAACGAAATACTTGTAAATGTTATTTTGCGTCTTAAAGCTTCATATTAGCTTTAGCATACCTGTCAAGTCTTATGCTTTTGACATAATTCTTACTGAATTTTGGCGATTTTCAAGTCTTATGGCATAAGGTGAAGATCTTACTTTTTTTTTAAATTGTGGTGATATAATATATATATATATATATATATATATATATATATATATATATATATATATATATATATATATAGATAGATAGATAGATAGATAGATAGATAGATAGATAGATAGATAGATAGATAGATAGATAGATAGATAGATAGATAGATAGATAGATAGATAGATAGATAGATAGATAGATAGATAGATAGATAGATAGATAGATAGATAGATATCGATAAGGTTCGTGAATGTGACAATTTATGCATTTTCACACATTTCTTATGGTATTTTGTTCAAACTTATGGTATGGGAAGCAAAATCTTATGGTAAGAGTCCACAAGAGCTTGACAGGTATGCTTTAGTATCAATAATGGTTGAATTACTACAAACATTTATTGTGCGTTTTGACAGGGACGAAAGCCAGTGACAGAGCAAGTGGAACTGACCAACATGGGACGACGCCTGGACATCTCAGTCTCCACATCTACTGGCAAGGCTGCAACATTTACTGCAACTAAGGGCTTTACCGTCGCTCTCACAAAAGGTGAGACTTTGCATGCATGCACATAAACACACACACTTACCAAAGGACGACCTCATGGAGGAGCAGTCACACACGCATAACTTTCACACTGTCAGGCTCAGTCATACAGGCAGTAGTGGTGCAGGGATTGTAAGTATTTCCTGAAAATTTCACTGATTCTGAAACAGTCAGCTCAATCTGAATTTTTCTTCTGGTGATGTTGACAGTCATTGTTTAAAGGTATAATAAAACTTTTTTTTTGGAATGAGAAATGTGTATGCAACACATTGAATCCCCCCTCCACCCCTCCTCCCTCCTTCGACCCCCCCTTCCACATCTTATCTACACCAGACCACGGGTTACTTCAACTCACTATTCACATTCACATTCAATTTGATTTCATTTGTTAACGTTGGGGGAAAAGCACTGTATAAGTACTCTGATGATGATGATGGTGATGATCATGGATGATGATGATAATGATTGATGGTGATGATGATGATGGTGGTGATGATCATGGATGATGATGATAATGGTGATGATGATGGTGATGATGATGATGATGATGCCATTTGTGTGTAGGAGGAGTGTACAACTACAATCCCTGGACTATCGACTGTCACTACATCCCAAACGGTGCCTACGACTTTTCACTGTCCTACCTGTTTGACCAGACACTGAGCATAGCCGGGGACCAATACTTTTTGGCAGACCAGGCCGATGCTACGCTGACCATTGACCTCAAGGGAAACCACAGCGTCAGTCGCTTGAAGATTTACCCCAACACTGCCTTCCCCACAAAATTCAAAGTATTTAATATTTTGATTTTTTTAAATTTGGAATTTATGGATTGATGATTCTATAGCTTATTTTATTTAGTTGCTTCTAAAGGCTTGTTGCATTTGTAGCTGTTGGATAATACATATTTCCATGGCAGGCACCATCATGTAATGCTAACTTTGCTACTACAAAAGGTATTCAAAACAAAAATGTACCCCTTTGGATGAGAGTATAAACCGAGGTCAAGTCTGTGCATGCACACATTCTGTTGCTCGCACTTTAAAGATCCTGATGCTCATGTCATAGGTGAGTGAGTGGCGGCTACACAACTACATCCAGCACGCACCAGATCCCTTCTCTCCCATCCCTGGTCTCCCAGGATTGTGCTCAGTTGTCAGGGCATCAGACTATGCACACAAAGGTTGCAAGTGGGCGCCTTGGGCGGTTTAGGTTAGATCCTGTATCCACCAGTGCCTGGAGCAGCTGTGGAACTGGAAAAAGCGCTATATACAAATGATGCAATAAACAAATGTGTCATACTGAAACATTGACTTCATAGTCAAGCCTACCCAAAATCCATGTTTCAAGGCAATCAAAAAACATAGTAAACTAGTGGTTTTTGTACCCTGGCAAGCCAGGGTACACAGGTTGCTGTTTAAAATGTAGACAGAGAGACAACTGTTATCTGCGAGTTTCATTTGGACGATGATACCTCCCCATATCCCCCTTGATACCTCCCCATACCCCCACCCCTGATATCTCCCGGTCCGCCCCCCCCCCCATGATGCCTCACCATACCCCCTTGATACCTCTCCGAACCCACTTGATACCTCCCCAAACCCCCTTGATACCTTCCGTACCCCCCTTGTAACCTACCTGTACCCTCTTATATACTTCCCCGTTGATCGTTTCGCAGGTATGGATGAAAGGAATCGACCATCACCATACCCCCTTATATATACCCGTATTCCCGTTATGCCTACCCATGCCCCTTTAAACCTACCCGTAGCCCCCTTTTACCTACACGTACCACCCCATCCCGATCCTTGGAAATAAT
This sequence comes from Oncomelania hupensis, assembly GCA_036898135.1. Taxonomy (NCBI): domain Eukaryota; kingdom Metazoa; phylum Mollusca; class Gastropoda; order Littorinimorpha; family Pomatiopsidae; genus Oncomelania; species Oncomelania hupensis. The sequence continues at coordinate 7,832,689 of CM072526.1, read as the reverse complement.
AATAATAATAATAATAATAATAATAATAATAATAATAATAATAATATTGAATATAGAATAATACAAATAGAAATCATAAAAAACACCAAGGTTTTAAAAGAAAATTTGATATAAGATATAATAATAATAATAATAATAATAATAATAATAATAATAATAATAATAATAATAATAATAATGTATTATTATTATTATTATTAGTTTATAAATAATAATAATAATAATAATAATAATAATAATAATAATAATAATAATAATAATAATAATAATAATAATAATAATAAATTAAAGGTAAAAAGCCTAAATTAAAAAGACAAATATCCATATTGTAGTGTTAAAAAAAATAAAATAAGGCCCACGTGAGATTTGAACTTGGGTCTTCCTGCACGGTAGGCGAATGTTTTACCCAATAAGCTACGAAGGCTTCCTAGAAAGACCATCAATTTTTTGGTCTATATCGAAAAACATTCTGAAACCTCAATTTGATTTTTAATGGAAGCGCGCGGAATGGGGCTATTGCAGTTTGTGGACATTTTGTTTATTTATTTATCTCAGAAATGGTTAAACATTCGGTAAGGAAATGTCGGCTATAACGATTTCGCTGGTTTTGAGCACACAGCAAGCCGATCCGTAGCGCCCAGCACCTGCCCAGATCAGCGTCCATACCAGACAAACTTTATAGTAGAGGCGAAGAAGGACTTCCGGCTAAGCAATTTATATATATAGAAGACCAGAAGACATATATTACGCGACAAATGGGTGGCAAACAAAACAAACCAACCATAGTTCGTTAAAACATATTGTCAAAGATACAAACAGCAAATGAATATTATAGTTTAAAAAAATGTCCATATCATACACTTATGGGGACATAACAGACAGTGCATGGTTTGTCACCAAGCTACTGCTAGAAATAATAAGGAAGATATTAGTTTTTTTGTTTGAACTTGTGCAAAGGTTTGGAGTTAGAACTAGGCAGTGAAGCCGGAAGGAATGCATTTTTGGAGTTTAGCAGAACACGGACATGAATAGTGTGGAAATAACAGTTATTTTGGTTATGACTAAGTGGACCACAGCAGGCAACAGAACAAAAGCTGGTAATCTGTAATGGTATATAGCTGTATCGTATCGTATTGTGTCAGATTGGTGATCCCCCCTCCCTCCCTCCCCTCCTCTCTCTCTCTCTCTCTCTCTCTCTTTCCATTCTTTATAGATCTCTTCATAGATAGCATCCATTAGTATTATATTATTATTAATTTCAATGATTAAACAGATCCTGTCTGCGCTGCATGATGGGATGTACAAAAATGTGATTTGTTGGAGTGTTTGTCTGACATCCACGTTCACACTTACATCAAATGAGGCGTTTATAATTGGTTACCCCCTGGGTTCACATTTACCTAATATAGTTGTTTCTACACCTGTCAGTTTGCATACAAATACACTAAACACAAGGAGTCACTGGACCTGGAAAGGTGGATTTGATAGGAGATGCTACTGATTTTGATCCACGTGTGGTTGACTGCATTGTAGGCCTAAAAGCGTATTTTCTTAGAATGGAGATTTAAAAAAAAAATAAAATGAAATATATATATATATATATATATATATATATATATATATATATATATATATATATATATATATATATATATATATATATATATATATATATATATATATATTTATAATTGTGTCAGTTTTATTACTGTTAGGATTTCATCTACTGTGCGCACATTTTGGTGAATACAATGTTTCAACAATGTTGAACCTCTCATAGCACCGAGACAGCATTACTCAAAATCACAGGTGACATTCTGCTTGCTCTGGACAAAGGCAACTTATCTCTTCTAACACTTCTTGATCTATCGGCTGCCTTTGACACTGTAGACCACAATATTCTGTTCGAAACTCTCGAGTCGCAGTTTGGAGTTTCAGGGAATGCCTTGGCCTGGTTCAAGTCATACCTCCAAGGTCGTATGCAAACTGTCAGCATTGCTGAGGTGCTCTCAAAGAAGGAAAATTTGACTTATGGTGTGCCGCAGGGGTCAGTTCTTGGACCGATTCTCTTCGTGTTGTACACAAAGCCTTTGCTTGAACTGATTCAAAAACACGATGTAACTGTTGAAGCTTTTGCTGACGATACTCAGCTTTTAAAATCAAGTCTTCCGGTACAAATCGATACCAATGTCCAGACTGTACAGAATTGCATTTCTAATGTCCGATCCTGGATGAAACAAAACAAGTTAAAGCTCAATGATGATAAAACAGAGGTTCTCCTGTTCAAAAAGACCAGAACTGCCTTAGCTTGCACCTTGCCTACCTCTGTAAGTGTAGGAGAGCATGAAATCTCTTTCTCTCAGTCGGCTAGAAATCTAGGCTTTTTTATGTCGAGTGACATGACGCTTGATTTCCATATTGCACAAGTTTGTAAATCAGCATATGCTGCCTTGCGTCAGATCAGCTCCATTCGCTGCTACTTAACCCTTCAAGCAACCATCACCTTAGTCTGTGCTTTAGTCTTGTCTAGGCTAGACTATTGTAATGCCCTACTGGCTTCCTGCCCGAGTCATCTCATAGACAAACTTCAAAAAGTCCAGAATTGTGCTGCTAGGGTAGTCTTTAGGGCAAAAAAGCGCGATCACATCACTCCACTACTCCGTAAGCTTCATTGGCTACCCATAGAGGCCCGCATTAAATACAAACTGTCCGTACTGTGCCACAATTTCTTCTCTGGAACCTGCCCTTCATATCTGTCAGATCTGCTGTCAGTCTATGTCCCTTCTCGCACTCTTCGCTCTTCTTCTGACTCTCGCACACTCTGCATTCAAAAAAACAACACCAAAATGTACGGAGAACGGGCATTCACCTATTGTGCACCCAGACAATGGAACACTCTTCCAGCCAACATCAGACACAAGCAGACCACACCCTCATTCAAGAAAGCTCTAAAATCTCACCTCTTCAAACTCTACTATCCTGACTAAATCCTTCATTCTATAGACCCTAGCCGCAGCTCATATTTGTTCTGCTTTTGGCTATGCTTGTGGATTTGCTGTGATTGTGATGACTTGTTTGCAGAAAGTTAACTTTATGTATTTTGTTTGATTTTGTGTGTTTGGTTTTATTTTATTTTATTTTTTCTCATTGTATAATTTCTAATGCAATATTGTAAGTTGTTTCATGTTTGTTTCTTTCCTTTCATGTAAAGCGCTATGCGCTTGTCTATAAAAAGACAAGTAATAGCGCTATATAAATGTCCATTATTATTATTATTGTTTTAGATACATTTTATTTCACTTTCTCCCAGGTGACAGCCCGAACTTTAGCAGGAGAGACCTTTGACGTCACCACCAACTACATTGAGCCCGAGGCCTCTCTCGTCCAGGGTGCTTACCTTGACCTTCCTGTGGGTCACGACCTTGCTTTCCTGACCTTTGACCTGGTCACTCTTAACACTGCTTGTGGGTATCGGTTTGCATCGCTGTCTGAGATTGAGGTCTATGTGGATGGAACTCTTCCTACTGAAAGGTAGTATTATGTGCAGAGTGTACAATACCTTGGTGTTAGGGTCAGGGTCCCCAGTCGCAGAGAGCTCACACTTCAAGTCACCTAACATTTCCACCATAGACTGATGGCACACCTTTTTCTATCACTGCCTTTGCAGTCGACTAGCCTCTTGGTATTAGCTTGCAGTATGTCTTAGCTACCAGCTTTGTATTCACATGTTCACTGAGATGTCTAACATTTGTTTACCTGGTATAGTTGAAGGCTGATTTCACCCCATAAATGAAGAAAATAAAACTCCAACCGCAAATGCCAACCTCCACCCTTAGTTCTTTCAGACCCTTGTGGTTCAACTGCAGATTACCCGTCACTGACTGTAATACATGGAGACCAGTAGAAGAATGTCTGATGATTGACTAGGTACAGAAATATCAGTCACATGGATAGTTAAAGTTGGAGTAATGTGGACTGGATCAACTGTCATCTAAACTAATTGATTGCAATTGTGGACCTCTACCCAATCATTATATTTGTGGCACACATGCACACACACTTATTAGTGGTTCTAACTTTAGCAATACACTTTTCATGGCAACATCAGATTTGGTTTTCACAGACAAATATGTTTCATATTTTAAATTATTCTCTACAGATACTCCAAAGATGAACTGCACGGAGCAGCAACTTGGGTCAAACTGGATGCAGCACGTGGGCGGTTGGAGTTTGAATCCCTTCATGTATTGGGCGGCAGCCACTTGGTCTTTGAGGATGGAACCACTCAGAACACTCCCTTCAGGACTGATGTGGGCGGTGTTTACAGTGATCTGACAGGCAAGGATGTGTTTTCTTTTAGTTTCTTTATCTTCTTCTCTTCATTTTGTTGAGGGTGTTTTCATTTGTAGTGTCATTGTGCATGGACAGGCTGCAAGCATGTGTCTTTGGTTTGGTTGTGTGTATGCTGGAGTGGCCAAAAAGAACATGGACTGGCTGTTTGTGCTGGAAAGTGTACTGGTCAAAACGTCCTTTGTTTAATATCAATGATAAAGTATGAACATGAACTCAGTCTGTGTTGCACGGAGGCCTACTTCAATAGAGGAGTGGAGGATTGGGGGCAGGGTGGTGGTGGTGGTGGTGGGTGGATGGGAAGGGGCTGGGGACTGGACAAAAGCAAACTGATTGAAATGACTACTGTTAATTATGTTTAAGAGATATGGCCACAATGCAGTATTACTGCTGTTTGCCACTAATAAGCCTACGTAATCTGGGCTGAGAAGTGGGATTGTGGATGAACAAAGCCTTCCTTGATTTCCTTCCTTTGCTATTTGTACCTCATCATGGCATTGTTACTTGTTGTTCAGGTGTTATCCACGTAGGCTACAAGCAGAACTTCAACATCAACTTCACGGCCATCGACGTTCCCTTCAGCCTGGTGGCGTATGAACAAACTCACGTCCAGTATCCACCGCGCACTTTCTTCACACAGACCAAACTGCACTCTCTTGGCAGAGTAAGTTTTCATCCTAATAAATGTTGAACCCTTAGGGTTTGGCAGTGGATTTGTGGTTCAGATTCGCCTCTTTGACGGTGATGGATGTGTTGGGTGTAAGAGATGCAGTCATGATGGATTTGCAAATCGAGACAACATACCTTGTAATGAAGACCTTGAATATAATATGGAAAGTTAAAGTTACTCATATATAGCTATTTTACAACCATAACTATTTTAAAAAATCAAATATAGCTTTTATATTGGTATAGTTATTTTGGGGGAACATTTTATGAAAATATAAAATTTCTGGCAAATAAATAGCAAAAATTAGATGACGCGTCGACGGTTAAGATGAGGTAAAACCATAAAATGATGGATTTAAAAAAAAGGTTAATACCTTAAAATTGTCTGTCGTCATCGTCATTCCAAGATCAAAACTGACCTTTATCATCCCCTTGAAGAAAAGTTTATGATTAGAAAGTCAGTACATGAGTTCTACTCAGAAATAGTTTAATATTGATTTTTCCTCCACAGGTGTTTGGCATCGAAGACCTGTATGTCTACAAAGGGGGAGAAGTGCGCTTAGGCAGCGAAGCTCGACTGGGAGAGGTGAGCGATGTACGAGAGGTGGCGCTGCAATCACTGCATGTTCAAGATGGCGGCACCTTTGAAGTTGACAGTGGTCACCATGCCAACGATGTGTCCATCTTCGCTGATACTGTCAAGGTATTCAACGTTGTTTTTTTCCCCATTGGTTTGTAAAAACAATTAGTAATTGTTCAAACTACTGAAAAGAACAACTGTTGCTGACATGTCATTAATGTCAGCACCATTGCTATGAGGTGTTTGATCAATCAGCTTGCAGCTATGGTCTTTCTTCCTTCTTCTCAACCTCTTTCTCTTCCATCCTTCCTATCTGTAATCATCTCTTATTCTACCTCGTTCATGCACGGAAGACAATATATTTAGATAAATATTATTTCAGATCTATGGCGGTGGTCAGCTGATTGCAAACTACGGCCTAAATCTGAATGTGAGTCACCATCTGGCCATCTACTCTGGTGGAGTGCTGGACCTCAGTGGAAAGGGCTATTCCACTCTCGGACCTTACACCTCCAACGGCTTTGGACAGAGTAAGCAGCAAGAAACGTATCAGCGCTGGGATCACACTAACAGTGTTATAGGCATAAGAGGGTCTCTAAAGGCTTCAAGTAGACAGCTTTGAAGTTTTGAACAAGAATATCACTGCCCAGTGCTGTATTTCACTGTTATCGCAGATGTGTTGAAGCGCTTTCAGCACTTCAGAACTGTTATTAGTAAACCTGCAAGCATTGTATTATTCCTTTTTGACTGACATGCAGAGCAATGTGAGTTTATGTACTCACCCCCCCAAAAAAGTTCACGATTTTTGCAAATCTGTGCAATATGAGTCAAAAATAGTACAAAAGTGACATTAAAATAAAAAATTGTCCGTCTGTCCGTCTGTCGTCTGCCTTCCGCAGGCTGCCTATGCAAACTTGCTAGTGGATTAACATCTCAGAACCTATTTCAACTATCACAACCAAACTTGGTAGGATAATGTATATCCATGAGACCTCGTAAATAATCAGTGAATGAATGACTTCATTCCCATGTCAAGGTCAACAAATGTTATTCAAAATATAACAATTTTAAACAAAATTTCACTTTTTTGGGGTGGGGGGGGAGGAGGGGGGGGGGGGTTTAATATTGAACTATTGATCCTTTGATGAATGATAGATATCATTGCGAAAAACATACTTTGCAAATTTAGTCAACCTCACTATAAGGTCAAGGTCACCAGAGCTATCCAAAATCAGTTAGTATAGGTACTTTGAAGTGACTTTGACCCTAAATTGTGAGAGATATGAAGTCCAAACTTGTTGTATTTAGAGATGATTGATTGATCTTTCATAATTGTTTCATTTTTGTGTTGATCTTGAAGGTCATGGCCATTTTAGGCCTTGCAAAAACATACAACAAAATGCGTCATTGTACAGTGGAATGGCTAGTGTGCAACAACATTGGGTTATTGATCAGACATGTGTGGGAGGTCATGTAAAGATCAAGGTCATTCCAAGGTCACAGTTTTTAAACTTTTTTTTTGCATAATACAACTTTTGCTGTACTTTATTTGATAATAGATGAGCATATTTTGAGCCGGAGTCAAGGTCATCTCAAGGCCAAGAGCATAAAAAGTATTTTAATGCCCCTGTTTCATTTTGTGTTTTCTGGGCACTCATTTTCATATTAAATATTGCGAGTTACATAAGGAGCATGTGAGTCATATGGGCTTTGCCATTCTAGTACGTATTTCTTTTTGTGAAAATTAATTGCAGATAGCACAAATGGAGGCAGCGGTGGAGGTCATGGAGGCAGCGGAGGTCGAGGGTCAGGGTCAAACACAGCGGGTCAAGGGTCGGACTTTATCTTTGAACCCAACGACCATGGCTCCCCAGGAGGATATGGCGCAGAATTCGGTTAGTCACACTGATTTCTTGTCCATCCATTATCGTCCGAGAGGATTTGAAATAGTGAGGTTCGTCATCATTACAGTTTAATCTGTATTATTGCAACTGTTTAAATCTTACCTCCAAATGTTTATTAGTTGCTACTGCAGTTTAAGCTCATTGTGTGGGATGGGGTTGGCAGATATGTGGAAGGGGGAGAGAATCAATTGCACTAACCATACTATTGAATGTAAATGTACAGGGATGTGGGACATTTTGTAAGTTGAGTTTGCCCATTGAGCAATATACCTACTGACATGGATGACCATGCTGTACAAAACAGCATCTTTATCATCATTATTGTCATCGACTGAAGTCACTTCTGTATTCAAATTTGATGACCTTGCACTTCAGGCAAGCTGACCTTTGGAGGTCATCCCTATGGCAACCCCTTGGTGCTGAAAGGTGTAGGTGGTAATGGAGGAGGAAGCGTGAAGATTGAAGCTCACAACATCGACATCGACGGAACCATCAACGTCAGTGGCGCAGCTCCGCATGTCAACTATGGAGCTGGAGCAGGTTTGTATTGCGTTGCTGTTTGGCTGCAGCCCTTTCTCTGTTTGTCCAATCATCTGTCTTCCATCAGCATCAGCATTATGTTGCCTTATCCGTCTCTCTCTCTCAAATGTTTTGCTGCAAGTGTCTTTCTCACTGTTCATACCTTTCTTTGTTTTGTTTTCCCATCTGACTGTATTCTGTCAGTCTTACCTATCTGTCTCTGTCTATTTGTCTGCCTGTCTTTCTGTGTGTGTGTGTGTGTGTGTGTGTGTTTCTCTCTCTCTCTCTGTTTCTGTCTCTCTTGCTGTCACTGTGTCTTTGTCTGTTTATTTATCTGTCTGTCTGTCTTTCTCTCTCTTCTGTTGGGGAGTACATGACCTATCAATGTTAATAAAGATTGTGATTCTCTCTCTTCTTTTGGGGAGTACATGACCTATCAATGTTAATAAAGATTGTGATTCTCTCTTCTGTTGGGGAGTACATGACCTATCAATGTTAATAAAGATTGTGATTCTCTCTCTTCTGTTGGGGAGTACGTGACCTATCAATGTTAATAAAGATTGTGATTCTCTCTCTTCTGTTGGGGAGTACGTGACCTATCACTGTTAATAAAGATTGTGATTCTCTCTCTTCTGTTGGGGAGTACGTGACCTATCAATGTTAATAAAGATTGTGATTCTCTCTCTTCTGTTGGGGAGTACATGACCTATCAATGTTAATAAAGATTGTGATTCTCTCTCTTCTGTTGGGGAGTACATGACCTATCAATGTTAATAAAGATTGTGATTCTCTCTTCTGTTGGGAAGTACATGACCTATCAATGTTAATAAAAATTGTGATTCTCTCTTCTGTTGGGGAGTACATGACCTATCAATGTTAATAAAGATTGCGATTCTCTCTTCTGTTGGGGAGTACATGGCCTATCAATGTTAATAAAGATTGTGATTCTCTCTTCTGTTGGGGAGTACATGGCCTATCAATGTTAATAAAGATTGTGATTCTCTCTTCTGTTGGGGAGTACATGACCTATCAATGTTAATAAAGATTGTGATTCTCTCTTCTGTTGGGAAGTACATGACCTATCAATGTTAATAAAGATTGTGATTCTCTCTTCTGTTGGGGAGTACATGGCCTATCAATGTTAATAAAGATTGTGATTCTCTCTTCTGTTGGGGTGTACATGGCCTATCAATGTTAATAAAGATTGTGATTCTCTCTCTTCTGTTGGGGAGTACATGACCTATCAATGTTAATAAAGATTGTGATTCTCGCTGTCTTTGTCTGTCTCGTTCTGCCCTCTCTGTTGTGATGACGCGTGTGTGTGTTTGTGACAGGTGGAGGTGCAGGAGGCAGCGTGTGGATCATCTGTAGTGAGGTGAGGGGTGTGGGCGCCATCACGGCTTACGGAGGAGCAGGAGGAGGCTCCACAGGAGGAGGGGGAGGAGGAGGAAGGATTTCTGTCCAGTGTGAAAACCTCCTGAAGTTCAACGTGTCCAGAGAGGCCGGTGGAGGTAAACTTTGTTGTTTGTGTTTGTTGGTGGTGATTTTGTTATTGCTTCTTGTTGTTGGTGGTGAGGTTGTTATTGCTTGTTGTTGGTGGTGGTGAGGTTGTTATTGCTTGTTGTTGGTGGTGGTGAGGTTGTTATTGCTTGTTGTTGGTGGTGGTGAGGTTGTTATTGCTTGTTGTTGTTGGTGGTGAGGTTGTTCAGGGTGGAGAATTCTCCGCGAATCCGCGGATTTCCGCGGAAGGCATTTGCATTTCCGAGAAAAAAATATTGAGTTCCGAGTGTGAGAAGCTGAGGGCTACCCTTTACTGGGCATAGCGGCCAAAAGCGGCCGAAGGTCTAAACAGGCAAAACGTCCAAAAGCGTCCGTATCAACCATGTGGTTATATTCTCGCGTTGTTTGAAAGATTGCTAGACTTCCGGCAATTGACTTCCGGTTAAATTCTGTTGTGAAAACATTCGACTGCATTTCCACAAGTTTTCTCTGTGATGCGTTAGTTTTTTTGATTTTTTTTCTTCAAATTTTCTTGTGTGTGTGTCTAAAATGGATGGTTTGGATTCTTCGACTGATGAAGAAGAGTTTACAGGCTTCCATTTATCAGACGTTAAAGTGAGAGAAATGGACTTGGAGTCGGAGGAAGAGATCGGTACTGACATTAGACAATTAGTGTCAGTAGTGTGCATGCATACGATCTTTCAGACTGGCATGAAAGTGAAGAAGAGGAGGGGGCTTGTTTGGACTTTTTAAAACTTTTTTATTGTATACACTTGGAGTAATCAAAAACAAGACATGACAAGAGAAGTATAAAAAGGTAGATAATCAAAAGAGATTTATTTCTGTTCATTTTGCATTTTATTTCATTTAAATCTATACACTAGTCACTAATACCTAAGATGTAGTGTTTTTACTTACGTACCCCTAAATATCTCTAAAATTATAAAAATTCTTGCCTGTTTACAGCTAAAAAATAGACAAACGTGTGCCCAGTAAAATTGGAAATGTGGAGTTTGTGTGTAACAGTGGTGGACCTCAAACTTTGTTAGGCCTACAAATCAAGATTCTTAACTTTTTTGAAAGACATGTGCATAAAACATTCTTTTTTTTTATGGTTGTTGTTGTTTCTATTCATGTTTACTTTGTGCTTTTTGCTTTCAGGAGAGGCCCTAAATTACTTTCAAAATAGCATAAATTCATTTTCTTCCAGGGGGCGAATACCGGGGCTTGGCCCCTGGGCCCCGGCCGGATTTCAGAGATTTCTTGATTCAGTTGTTCTCCACCCTGGTTGTTATTGCTTGTTGTTGTTTGTGGTGATGTTGTTATTGTTGTGGTTGTTGTTATTGTTGTTATTTGTGCTGTTGCCTTTTTACAATGTCACCTATTGATGAAATTCATGTTAAGTTCTTTGTGAGGTGCAACAGTGCACTAAAGCGCAACACACGGTTTCCAATTTTTTTAAAACTTTTCATTTACTGTAATAGAATACTTAGGTGCCCACAGAAATGCGTTGTAAATCTAAAGGATCATTATTGATAGGTTTGTATTGGAGGAGCCCAATGGCTGCTACTTACATAGGAGGAATCCAACGGCGGCTACTTACATGGCCCAAATGCCAGGTTGCTGTTCAAGGGTTGACAGCATTATCATTTGTTTTTCCCCACCTCATAGGCCGCAGTCAAGCTGAAGTGGGAGGAGCCGGCACAGTGTACACAGAGACACGGAACCACTCCACTGGAGCAGTGTCACGCAGGTACCTGCGCCTGGACAACTTTGGACTGCCTTACCCCAGAGACATTGAGACCAAGTCTGTAGACATGCACAACCTCCTCGGTGGACAGTACTCCAACCTAGCCCGTGTCGGAGGGGTCACTTGGCTGTTCAGGTAAATTACAAATTATTCGTTTGATTCTTCAGTCATAAATGGCTGTGATGAGAACAGTGATAATGAGAGAAGGTTTGACCGCTTTGAGGAAGTGACAGAGTCGGACCACCAAGTCACAAGGGTGCCGAGAGCCGCAAAATTGCGGCTAGCTTGCTGAATTTGTGATCCAGCCTGTGGTCTGACAGTATTTTCTGATAATCCATGAACAAGTTTCACAATAGAGCAACTCGAATTTGTGTACATGCTATCAGCTACAGTCCATGATTCAATAAAACTTTACCAAAGTATCATTGACTGTGAAGAAAGGCTGAGTGAGGGAGGTAGATAAACGAGAAGGAGGTAGATACACAAGAGGGAGGTAGATACATGAGAGGGAGGTAGCTACACGAGAGGGAGGTAGATGCACGGGAGGGAGGTAGATGCACGAGAGGGAGGTAGATACACGAGAGGGAGGTAGATACACGAGAGGGAGGTAGATTCACGAGAGGGAGGCAGATACATGATACAAGATCATTTATTGTCCCCAGCTTTAAACCAAGCAATTTGACCTGTGGATGTACAAAGGTTAGGTTGTTAAAAGTATGATGTTGGCGTCTGGTGAAGGGGCTAGTTTGTTCAGCACACAACAAGACAACTACAGTTTGAATGTAAACTTGTCTAGCTTTGGCCAAACACATGACATGCAGTGGACTTGCACCTTTTATCATCTTCAATTTTGGTCACTAAAAGAAGAAATAAAAAACTCAAAGAAGAAATAAAAAAACTCATAACATCTCTTGGCAAAAGCACACATTTTCAGTTTATTAAAAACATTTATCAAGTGTTAAACACTGGCCAGGTATGATAATTTCATTGTTTTATTATTTGAATTTCTGTATTCAATGATAATGTCATTGTTTTGTTCATTATTGGAATTTCTTTGCCATTGTTTACAGTGACGATGGGACGTACAACTTTGACGAGATCCGTATCGAAGGCAACGCCCATGTAGCCATTATTAGCAACACCACCTCGGACGATACCACCATCAACGGAGGGTTGCTGTCTGGCGACCGCTCTGGTCTGCTCCATATCGGAGGCCGGCAAACATTTGCGTTTAGCGATGTGGACACCTATATTCCTGTCAACATCATGTCTTACAGGCAAGTCAACATTATTTCATACAGGTATTTCAACATCAGGACTTACAGGTATGACAACATCAGGTCTTGCAGGTATGTCAACATTATGTCTTAAAGGAATGTCAACATGTCTTACAGGTATGTCAGCATAAGGTCTTACAGTTATGTCAACATTATGTCTTTAAGGAATGTCAACATGTCTTACAGGTATATCAACATCAGATGTTACAGGTATGTCAACATCAGGTCTTTCAAGTATGTTATGATTTAAGGGCTTTTTAAGGCGCATGATATGTTTGTGAATTTGTGTGTGTGTTCAAAGCACTGCCTGACTATTGGATGCTGTTTTAAGTTGTTTTTTTCTCTCACCATTCTGTCAACCCTATTTGTATTTTTCTTCTGTTTGTTGTTAGAGTGTGAGTTTAACATGTGGTGTTCCAAATTTTCAACAATAAAATAGTTTAGGTAGTAAAATTTGACTCAGTAGAATAACCATTCACTATTTTTTGTTCGAAATGTACTTTTCCTTTGTGTGTAGTTTAGCCAGATGGAATCATTTATGCTTATGACGATTCAACATTTCAATTTGTTTTTTAACACAGACACAGTGCAATCATCGTACCTCGTGGTCAGGTGGTTATTCGAGAGGTGTTCTGGGAAAACAATGGGACAGTGTCTGGAGTGGACGAGTTCACGGTGGAGAACGAAGCTAGACTGTACATGTGGTCCCTAGGGCGCACTGGTGAGCAGCGCTCAAGAGTGTCAATACAAAGTCCATATATAGGCAGCGGGTCCCTTCAATCAAGAATGTCCGTCTTCTTTAATAGTCATCTCTTTGATTTCTGGGACTTTGACTTGGCCTAATATCACAGATGTCAACAAACAAACAAACAAACAAACAAATAAATAAATAGATAAATAAATAAATATAGTTTTATTACAGAAAGAGCACATGTACAGTATTGTGTATTGTCATTATTAATAATTATTATTGTTATTGTTATCTGCTCTTTGCCCCCGGCCTGTGGGGGTGCCGGGGGTTTCAGTATAAATAGTATCCCCACCTTCTGGAAATTTAGTGCTTTAAATTCCCACTGTCGCTGTCTTTCTCCTTTGTTCTTTCTCATTCCTACTCTGTTCTACCAATCTACTTTACTATCTTCTTCTTCGCTAGTCCAGTCACCTACCTTTTTTCTTGAAATCTCTTCTGGGACAAAACTCCTCATTTGTGTGTGAGGTCTGTTGGATCAGCTTGGGGAATATTGGACGCTTTCTGCCAGGTGGTCACTGGGGCCTCCTATGATGTTATTATTTGGCAATGTAGGCATTTTATATACAGGGTATGTGTTTTGTTAATATTTTATAATGATGTTTCTATTCTATTTTGTTTTTGTAAACGGGTGTTCGATAAATTAGAGTATAGCCTCAGCGTCCCCTGCGTGGGATGTCTTTATTGTAAAGTGACTGGCTGGTGGAGTGCCTTCAGTGTTACCACTAGGGTTGTTTCTGCAGATTTTTTTATGTGGATCAGGGGTTGTGGTTTTGATTCTGCTCTTTGCAGTCCGCTGGACCCTGTAAGCAATGAATAACTAACTAATCTGCTCTTTGAACTGATTTACTTAAAGAAAAGGACTTGTACAAATACACATTAGTATAATATTATTGTTATTATTTTTATAATTATTATTATTAAGTTCAGTGTGAGTGTTTGTGTTTGTGGGGACTCTATAGAATGAAAGTGCGGCCCTGTGTACATTGCTGCAGTATGAATGTTGCTTGTGTTACAGCTGGCAAAGCCTTCGGACAGTACGCACTGACCAACGTGAGCGTGAAGGCAGGAGGCAAGGCTGAATTCCTAACAGCAGACGAAGGACCGGTCGTTGAGCTGGTGGTCGCCAGACTGACCATCAATGGCAAGGGAGCGGTTAGGACCAATTACTTACGGCTGACTGCCGAGAACGTCACTGTCGACTTATCAGGTAATGGACTGACATAGTAACTGCGTTGATAGTGCACTTGTAATATTTTTATCCTGGGAGAGGAATAAACAAGGTTTAGTATGGCATGATGTAGCGTAGCGTATGTGTCTCACATGCATGGCATTGCAGGTATTAATATGTATAGGTTTTGCAAGTTTCCAAGTTGTTAGCTTGGATAGGTCCGAGTTGTAAGCTTGGATAAGAGGAGTAGAAATAGGAGGAGGAGAAGAAGAAGAAGGAGGAAGAGGAGAAGAAGAAGGAGGAGGAGAAACAGAAAAGAAAGAAGAAGTAGAGACTGGAGGAGGAAAAAGAGAAGAAGAATTAGAATAAGGAGAAGGAGAGTGCAGGAGGCGAAGAAGAAGTAGAAGGACGCTGAAAAAGGCATGTCTTCATACCAGATTTCAGAAATTGTTACTGGAAACTAATCGCTCTTGTATCACCATTTTCTGTGACCATTGATCTTCAAACCTATCAAGGCAGAATATTGTGTTTAACATGTTGTTATCTCCTCCTATAGGCGACTTTGAAGCAGACGCCACGGGGTACTCCAATGGGCAAGGACCGGGTGCAGGGCTGATGCAGGAGGGACATGCGGGTGGCTCAGGCGGTGGTCACGGAGGTCGGGGTGGACATTCTAACTACGGATACTACTCTGCAGCGGGCTACGACTCGCCTTACGCGCCCTACCTGATGGGTAGCGGTGGTGGTGACGGTCTGGCCACGGGCAACAGGGGTGGTCGAGGAGGAGGTACGTCGTATATTGCAACGTTATTTCACTATCAGATCATCAAGTTGTGGTATTCATATTGCATTACAGTGATTTGATGTTTGTGTTCATTGGTGCTGTACACTTCTGTGAGAGAGATTGGTTGTGTGTGTATGTGTACCACTACAAGGTACAGTATATATTAGCTGCTGGCCTATAACTTCTGGCTGGGTGTTCATGTATGTGTGTGTGTGTGTGCTTCTATGTATATATGTTGTACACTGTCTTTTCTGCTAACAACTTCAATCCTGTGTTATTGTTGTTTTTGTTGTTTTTCTTCTTCTTCTTTAGTTAGCTGGACCTCTTCTTGTTCTTCTTGTTCTTCTTGTTCTTCTTCTTCTTCTTCTTCTTCTTCTTCTTCTTCTTCTTCTTCTTCTTCTTGTTCTTGTTCTTGTTCTTCTTCTTCTTCTTCTTCTTCTTCTTCTTCTTCTTCTTCTTCTTCTTCTTCTTCTTCTTCTTCTTCTTCTTCTTCCTTTCTTTTATTCTTTCTTTTTTCATTCTTCTTTCTTTCTTCTACTTCTACTTTTTGTTCCTGTTCTCATTCTTGTTGTTGTTTTTCTTCTCCAGTAGATACTCTAGATGAAGAAATATCTCCACAGTTGTTTTTTGATTGTCCTCCCCTGTGACTACGTAAACAATTATTTTGGCATCTTTCTTTGTTTGATCTGATATGTACAGTTTGACAATATGGTCAGTCTAGACTTGACATTGTCCGTCATTTTTCTTGTATGTTTCATTATAATGACCTGACCCATATTTGACCTTGGTTATTGTTGACTGGTCTATGAGCAATGTAAACTGAAACGGTGCACACAGCCAACAGCACTTTAGTATTATTTCACCATCATTTCTTTTTCTTCAGGTGTTATCCACATGAATGTGACAGACGTCTTGAGAGTTGAAGGTCGTCTCCATGCCAATGGTGAATCGGGTCAAGGTCAGACTGGTGGAGGCGGTGCAGGTGGCAGCATCTGGATGAACGTCAAGCATCTGGACGGAGAAGGAAGCATAGAGGTCACAGGAGGCAGAGGTCAGTCTACATTTAGAAGCTGCAGATCGGGAATGAAGAAAGAGAGAAGCAGGAGGATAATAAGACTGATAGACTGATAGACTGATTATATTGCTGGCCACAACACTGTTGCTCAATCTCAGTATTAACATCAAATTTAAAAAAAAACGAAAATAGCACAACACTACTAGTTTGAACATAGTTGGGAGATATCATAATCCCCTTCTTAAAATACATGACATGATAAGCAGGATGCAGAATAATGCCAACAAATGTTTGTACACCATTATTTTTTCTTCTTCCTCTCTCTCTATCTCTCTCTTATCTCAAGTATTTTGCAGTATTAATTCCCCTTTTCCTACATTATAGATATATGTACTGTACCAGAAGGAATGTATCAGTGTTCCTGACTACGCAGATTACAAGACATTTTGAATGACTTATGTAAATGACCTCAACCTGAGATCATGGTTGCTGCTACTGCTGATGGTGATGATGCGAGGATTTGTATTGCCCATTTCTCTATGAATCCATGCTGAAGATACATTGTTCAATTTGTAGCAGGCAGGTTGAGGTTGGCATGGCAACTGTTCAGTGTTGTATTCCAGGAGCTTTGTCTAACGGTGGAGGTGGAGGAGGAGGCCGTGTAGCGCTGTACCACAGCAACACCAACCACTTCATCGGCGACATGTTTGTGCACGGCGGGTATGGAGTACAGCAGTACGGAGGCTCAGGGACCATCTACATCCACGACAGCTCCAACAGCTCCGACATCTACACCAAGATCATTGCAGACAACAACGGCTATACCAACAGCCCGAGGTATTGGAAAACAAATGGAGATGATAGTTTGCATTGATGCTCTCTCTTGGTAAACTAACATGAATGCAGGAAAATGTGTCAACAAATGGAGAAGATAGTTTGCATTGACGTTCTCTCTTGGTAAATAACACAGGAATGCAGGAAAATGTGTCAACAAATGGAGATGATAGTTTACATTCATGGCTACTGGAATTAAGAGAAGTAATTCTGCCAATATTTTCAATTTTCAAAATTTGTTGCTTTAATATTTTTTTCAGAATTGCCACCAGCGAAAAGTTGAGCTTGAACTATCCTAGTGGTGTGTCTGCCACCGCCACCAGTTTCACCACCTACACCAACCTCCAGGTGTCCACCAACGGAGCAGTGAGAGCTGAGAGCTGTGGGGACTTCTGCACATACTACTACTCTTTCTTCTACATCGTCAATGAAGGGCTGGGCAGGGGTAATAGCTACATCACTGACAGGGCTGACACAAACATCACTCTCCAGTTCCCTTACCCCACCATGGTCAAACATCTCCACATCTTTCCGCTGTGCACGTGAGTTTAAAGTGAATATATGAGCTAAATGAGTTTTCATTGCTAAGTATTGATGAATACCGCACGGCGCGTGCTAATATATTTTTTGCCTTTTTTCTCCTTTAGCCTTTGGTGTTGCAAATCTATAACTTCTTTTTTCAATCTTCATCTTTCCAGGAAAAATATTTTGTCTGCCAGATTATTTGAATTTACGACCACAATCACTATATGCCAAAGAAGGCATTCAAGGAGCAGCTGAACACCTTCTTCGTTGGCTACTTATATTGGCAACTATGTCTCCCTCCTTATTTTTTTCTGTCATTAATACTTGAGCTCCATGAGCATGGCATTGTTTCAGTTGATTGCAGAAAGTGCACTGTTCAAGTATTCAGCATCAACATCCATGTCATCATTACTTTAGAGTTTTCGCTGCTAATAATCCCTTGTATTGGGCCAGAGGACCTTCATCATGTCATCATTACTTTAGAGTTTGCACTGCTAATAATCCCTTGTATTGGGCCAGAGGACCTTCATCATGTCATCATTACTTTAGAGTATGCGCTGCTAATAATCCCTTGTATTGGGCCAGAGGACCTTCATCATGTCATCATTACTTTAGAGTATGCGCTGCTAATAATCCCTTATATTGGGCCAGAGGACCTTCATCATGTCATCATTACTTTAGAGTTTGCGCTGCTAATAATCCCTTGTATTGGGCCAGAGGACCTTCATCAACATTATTACTTTCAACAACTTTGCAAGTCTACAACAATGCCATTACTATGGAGTTTACGCTGACGATTCTTTTTCATTATCCAGATCAGAGGAGGCAACACTGTACCAGGTACACAGCTACAACCAGGGAGTAGAGACCTCCAGCACAGACAGCTGGATAGACACTGACGGTTGTGAACCTCGCCAAGACCAGTATGGACATGTGGACATCTTGGGCTACGTTGACAAGGTTGTCAGAGATGTATTCAATGTTATTAATGCAATCTTTAAAACCAGCACCTCTCGCTAATCCGTCACATATCATAAGCTGGAAATAGTACTTCTTTGTCTCAATATTACATAAGACCGAGGTATGACTGTTATTTTCTAGCCATGGTATGGTCCACACACAGCTTATGAAAATAATGTATTTACTTGGAGTTGCCATTCGCCTTATAGTAACTAATATTAATCTGAACCCTTGCTCTCTTGAAATGTAATGTAAAGTATTACTGGTGTTTTGTTTTACATCTTCCATAAAGACAAGATGGCCTTTCTAAACTGTATGACTGTATGCCCATACAAAGCCACATATAATGCAAATGCAAAATATGTCTTCATGTTCTCTTTAAATCTAATACAAAGCATCACTGATATATTCTCCCAGATTGTGCTGAGCCTGAAGTGCTAACAAAGAAGGATGGGCCTTTGTAAACCGGAATTGTATAGTCATCTGCTACATATAAAGCAGTAAAAGCATGATATCTCTTCTTTTCTTTGAATGCACGGTATTCCTGATGTCTTTTTCCAGATTGTGCTGAGCCTCAAGTCCAAGCGAACAAGGGTGGGCCTGGCCAAGCTGGAAGTCCATCTACAGGATGACCCTGACACATGGCTACAGACTAATTACCTGACGGCTAGCGGATCTGCTGTGCTGACATCTGACGATGTACACAACCATGATGTCGATGAGGTACTGGCTGCTGGGGATGATGGTGTGATGATGATCATAGGAGTAGTCTTAGTAGGAATGGAAAGTGTCCCCATGTTATCTCAGTACAGTTTGCGTGTTTAACAGTGTGTCAGTTCTTTTGCGTACAGCTAGGGCAACATTAAACCCTTACACTGCCAGCTTTGTGGAACTGCAGACCGTGTTGGTCTATCCTATCCTATCCTATCCTATTCTATCCTATCCTATACTATCCTATCCTATCCTATCCTGTCCCGTAACCCGGAGGTCGTAGGGGCACCACAGATGATCGTTTAACCAGCATACTCCATCTTTCTCTGTCCTCAGCAGCCCTGATGGCTTCGCTCAGTGTCAAACCAGTCCATCCTCGAATGTTGTCTTCCCACCTCTTTTTCGGTCTCCCCCTTCTTCTACCTCCTTGCACTGTGCCTTGCAGAATGGTCTTTGCAAGGCCTGATGATGTGGTGACTTATGGCCATACCATCGGAGTTTCCATTTCTTCACCACTGTGAGCAGGTCATCGTGTTGTCCAATGGCTAGTGTGATGGTCTGTCGGACTTCGTCGTTGGTGATGTGCTGGGTATAGGACATGCCCAGAAGTTTTCTGTAGCACATCATCCCCATGCTTTCTATTCTTCATCACAACATCACATATTCACCAGGAAGGCTGAGTTCCGAATTCACATTTCTGCAGCAGACCACCCCTGGCAGAGAATACAGACACTAGTAACGACAGTCTATGTTCTCTCCCTTGGATAGCAGAAATGCAAGTTGGCGTTTCATTTAGCAGTCAAAGGGTTCAAAAAACAAGACATCAGATGAAATTTTTATATAATATGTCATGAACTATAGAAAATATACTTTGTCCTCACAAAGAAAGAGAAAGCAGCATCCTTTAATTGACTGACATGCATAGCAAAGTGAGTCTATGTACTCACCCCCCCCCCTTCCTCCTCCCCTCCCCAAGATTTTTTGCAAATCTGTGCAAGATTAATCCTAAATAGTCTAAAAATTATATTTTTTTTAAAAATGTCCGTCTGTCTTTCGGTCCACTGTCTGCAAAATCTTTAAAGTGGCTAAGTACTCAGAGCCTATTGCAAATATCACAACCAAACTTGGTAATATGGTCTATACCCATGAGACCTCGAAATTGATCATCTAATGAATCACTTGACTTCATGGTCAAGGTCACAAAGTCATCAAATGTTAGTCAAAAAGTTAAAATTTCTCACAAAATTTCACTTTTTTTCTAGGTTATTAATCTTGAACTTATGATTCTTTGATGCATGATAGATATCAATGAGACACACATAGTTTACACATTTGTTCAACCTCATCCCAAGGTCAAGGCCACTAGAGCTGTCCAAAGTCACTTTGTATAGGTACTTTGAAGTGTCCTTGACCCTAAACTATGAAAGATATAAAGTCCAAACTTGTTGTAATTAGAGTTGATAGATTGATCTTTCATATGTGTTCAGTTTTAACGTTGATCTTGAAGGTCAAGGTCATTTTAGGACTTGCAGAAACATACAAAAATATGTCACTAAACTAGATCATGAGCTTGCATCATAGATCATATAGAACTTGCAGAAAGATACAAAAAAAGGTCAAAAAAATAAATCATCATACAGTGGAATGGCTGTATACTTAACCCATAGTATATGAGGCGAGATATAGCAAACGCGCGCGCATTTGCACTCGCATTTGCGCTCGCAAATGCACAAATGCGAGCGCTCGCATTTACGCGCGCAAATGCCCTCGCAAGTGCGCTCGCACATTTGCATTTGCGCGCGTTTGCGCACATTTGCATTCGCATTTGCGCGCGTAAATGCGAGCGCAGTTGCGAGCGCAAATGCGCTCGCAACTGTGCTCGCATTTGCTATATTCCGCTCCATACACGTAAAAATTATACCCGGAAAAGAATGTGTCTGTGAAAGAATTTGAGAAGTGCACAAATTAAATATTTCTTGCATTTATTATTAACATCAATCTATAAACTCACATATGATATTATTATAGGCTACTCAGTGACAAAGCCGCGCCCAACCACTACAAAATGTACGCTAGATCTATTTATTTCCTTCTTTAATCTTTGGCGTCTGCGCTTTGTTCATTTTCAGTTCCTTTCCGTTGACAGTTTTCAGCAAAACCCTCATAGCAACGGGCGTAGCAACCGCGCGCGCAAATGCAAGCGCACTTGCGCTCGCAAATGCGCGCGCATTTGCGCACGTATTTGCGCTCGCATTTGTGCGAGCGCAAATGCGCGCGCCTTTGCTATATCTCGCCTCCCATACCATAGTACGCAACAACATTGGGTTATTTGATGAGACATGCATGAGCGATCATGCGAGAGTCAAGGTCATCCAAGGTCAAGGTCACTGAAAGTCAAGGTCATCCCAGGGTCACCTTTTTGGGGGGCATAATACAACTTCTGCTGCACTTTGTTTGATTAATTTTTTTGGAGCCAGAGGTCAATGCCATCTCAAGGTCAAGAGCATAGAAAGATCAAAGTCGGTATTGCTTTGCATTTTAATGCCAACATTTCATTTTGTTTTTTTATAGGCATTTATTTTCATGTTAAATATTGAGTTCCAGAAGGAGCATGTGAGTCATGGGCTTTGCCCTTCTAGTTAGGTTTTTCCTGCCTGACTAACTCACTTTCCTGCCTGACTAACTCACTTTCCTGTCTGACTAACTAACTAACCAGTCCGCTTGACCCTATAAACAATGACTAACTAACTAACCAGTCCGCTTGACCCTATAAACAATGACTAACTAACATACTAACCAGTCCGCTTGACCCTATAAACAATGACTAACTAACATACTAACCAGTCCGCTTGACCCTATAAACAATGACTAACTAACTAACCAGTCCGCTTGACCCTATAAACAATGACTAACTCACTTTCCTGCCTGACAGGCTAGAAATAGTCGTGAGTGTCTGCCTGTGCTGTCACAACACGAGTTTGGGTTGTCCCGCTTGACCTTTGACAAGCAGCTGTTGACATGTTTATTTGACCCCAACGCAGCGGTTGACATGTTTATTTGACCCCAACGCAGCTGTTGACATGTTTATTTGACCCCAATGCAGGTGGTGGTGAAAGGTGGGGCAGTCTTAGACGTGGAGGGTCGCCAGGCCACGCTGACATCGGGGATCCTGACAGGCGACAACACTGGGCATGTGCGCCTGCACGGCACTCAGTCCTTCACAGTCACCTCAGACAAGATGACCATGCTGGCTGGCCTCAACTCTTGGAGTCAATCCACAGTCGATTTGCCTGAAAACTGGGACTGCAGGAACATCGACTTCTACATCAGAGGTCAAATTTAGTCTTAAAAAAAACACACACACACCAAAAAAACCAATGAAACATTTTGTGTCTTTTGTCATCGATACAGAGTTGTTAAGAAGTAAATGAAAATGAAAAGAAAGCTAGAAGAATGTGTAACGGTGAAGTGTGTGTCATATGTGGATGTGTTGCTGCTTGCAAACCAAAGTGGTAGGGTGGGGAGAGAAGGCAAAGGAGTGGGGGGAAGGGGGGAGGCTGATGTTGTGGTTTGTTTTTAGTTCAGCTGGCAATTTAGGTCAATGGTTGCATGGAAGATGACTGAATTGTGTGAGTGTGGCTTTCAATGGTTGGTGTACACTGCAACATAGTTTTCTTTGCTGTTTGTTGGGACAAAACAACAAAAAAAGATTGTGATGGTGATGTCATATTTTTCTGGGCACTGCAGGTTACTTCACTTCCATGTCAAGCGTGACAATAGGGTCAGGGTGTGCGTGGACATCGCAGCACCTCTCACCGTCACAGCACCACATCCTGGACCTTGACGTCAAGACCTTCGGCTCTGTCAGTATCCTCACCCCTAACATCTCCATGACAACGCTTGACGGAAGCACCCTCACTGTCCGCAGTGGTGCACAGGTGAGTGATGATGATGATGATGATGATGATGATGATGATGATGATGATGATGATGATGATGATGATGATGATGATATCTGTGACAAAAGTTACTTTAATGATTATCATTGCAACCTTGGCAAGGTCCGTTTATTGTTAATTTAGTTTAGACATGAGGTGCATGTTGATGTCAGCATGTTTTTACGTTATGGTCCTTCAACAAAGGAAAATAACCTGATGAAAAGACTGACTTCTATAACATGAATCAATCAGCATTGTGTAGACTAAGCTGTATACTAGCAAAGTTACACATCAAATCAGAGGACAAGCAAGGGGGAACCACAATGATGTTTCATTATGGTGACACTAGTCACATGGATGCTCAACATTTATATAAATGTTTTATATGTGTGTGTGTGTGTTTGTGTGTGTGTGTGTGTGTGTGTGTGTGTGTGTGTGTGTGTGTGTAGCTGATAGCCAACGCTCTGTATCTAAAGTACACCAACATCACCGTGGAGCCCAAGGCAGAAATAAAAGCTGACAGTGGAGCACCTGACGCCTATGTTGCCTCAGGTCAGTTTTCTGCTTGTAGGAGAATTTTTGTGAAAAAGAGAAAGGTGTTAGGTAGGGAAAGTCATTTTATAGATTTGTGTGGTTGTGGAAAGTTATACCAATAGTATTGTCACACAGCTTTTAAAGATTTTGTTCCTGTAACATTTTAGAGAGGATAGTGTTATAAGGACATCCCTTTTATCAGGGTCCTCTTTATGAAGGGAAGTGCCTATATTTCTTATAAGCTACTGCTTAGTGTTAATAATGATGAATGTGGTGGAAAAAGTATTCATTTTGAAATTGTCTCTCAGGAAAAGGTCACGGCGTGGGCAGCACCACAGGAAGTTCCGGAGGAGGTGGCGGTGGGTCAGGAGGTCAAGGTCAAGGACAGAAAGTGGTGGGTCGGGCATACGGGTCATTCCTTGACCCCACAGCCTATGGCAGCAGTGGGGGTCACGCCATCTTCCCTCACTCTGGTGGTCGCGGCGGTGGCAGGCTTCAGCTAGAGGTACATATATATATGTAATTGTGATATGGCCCATCTCATTAGAGCTACCAGTGTTAACGTTTTATTGTGTATACAATAGTACTGTATAATATTTGTTCTATTTAACATAGAAGTGCAAGTGCTTGTACAAAAAACATGCAATGATCCATGTCATTTTTGACTCACATGCACAGCAATGTATGTACTTACTTCTTCCCCACCTCCCCCCTCACCCCCCCAAAAAAAAAAAAAAAAAAAATCAAGACTTTTGCAAATCTGTGCAAGATGAGTCCTAAATATCCAATAATGATATCGAAAAAATTTTTTCGTCCCTCCATCTGTGTGTCCGCCGTCCGCCTGTGCAAAAACTTGAAAGTGGCTAAGTACTCAGAGCCTATTTCAACTATCACAACCACACTTGGTAAGATGGTGTATACCCATGAGACCTCATAAATGATCAGTGAATGAATGACTTCACTTCAAGGTCAAGGTCACAATGTCATCAAATCTTAGTCACAAAATGACAATTTTTAACAAAATGTCTTTTTCTTTTTTTTAGGTTATTAATACTGAACTTATGATTCTTTGATGCATGATAGATATCAATAAGACACCCACACTTTGCAAATTTGGTAACCCTCACTCCAAGATCAAGGTCATTAGAGTTGTCCATAGTCAGTATTTATAGGTACTTTGAAGTGACCTTGGCCCTAAACTATAAGAGTTATAAAGTCCAAAATTATTGTATTTAGAGATGATGGATTGTTCTTTCATATATTTTCAGTTTTTGCATTGATCTTTAAGGTCAAGGTCATTTTAGACTGCAAAAACATACCAAAAAAATTGATCATTGTATAGTGGAATGGCTGTTTATTTAACCCATAGTATGCAACAACATCGAGTTTTTTGTTCAGACGTGCATGAGAGATCATGTGAGCAGAGTTGCCTACCGTCCCGCTGTAGGCGGAATCGTCCCGATTTCAGGTGAAAAAACGAGCTGTGTTCCGCGATTCCGCTTTTTAAGTTTACGTCCCGCCAAATAAAAATAAAAACACGATTTTTTTTTTTTTTAACCCGGTTGAAGTTTATTTTTAGCGCGTCGGCTGATGCAATATCGGTGGTCTGATCCGGTTTTTGCGCGGACTGATGACGCGCGTACAGTTTCAAACACAGAGTCACGTGACTTTCTTCAGCGCAACCTGCTAGTGGTAGGCCTAGGCTACTGACAAGTTGCCGCGATTGTTTCGACAGAAGTTATGGCGTCAAAATCAAATTCACGAGCAGACGATGGTCCTGATACACCTCCGAGAAAAAAACAGAAAAGATATCAGACATTCAGAAAAGAATATACAGAGAAATATTCTTTTATTAGGGAGGGCAAAGGAGAATCATGGGCGCATTGTGCCATTTGTTCTGTAGATTTCTCCATCACGTCCGGCGGCGGAAACGATATTGAACGGCACATTAAAACCGACAAACATAATTGCAATGACAGAATTCAAAAGCAGAAGGCGGCTGCGCCAAAAATTACTGGATTTTTGGTGACGAACAAGGGTGAAGCGGCCATGACCAGCAAGGAAGAAGCAGTGCACATAATCTGTACAGGAATAATAGTTTCTCATGTAATGGTAGTGTATCATGTGACAGTGACACTACGTTTATTGGATTTTACCTTCAGTGGCAGTATGCAGATTAGTAAAACGGAATCATGAACTAAAGTTTCTGTGTTTTATTTGTTACTTCATCATTAACAGTATCAATAACAACAGATTCATAAACAAAGGTGAGTTTCAGTGTGACTCAATTTTTTAATTTATTTATTTTTTATTTTACATTTCAAAACTTCTTCAACGATCATAGCTGTTCGCCTGAAAGTCAAATCATTTGGCAAAAATATGCATGACATTTTTTTGTGTTGAAATCTTCCAGTTGCGGTGTCCCTCCTAATCAAGCCATGTCCCTCTTTTTTGGTGCCAATGTCCCTCTTTCACGTTTTGGGGGGTAGGCAAGTCTGTGTGAGGGTCAAGGTCATCCCAAGGTCAAGGTCACTGACGGTCAATGTCATCCCAAGGTCACCGTTTTTGGGGGGCATAATACAACTTTTGCTTTACTTTATTTGATAGTACATGAGTGTATTTGGAGCCAGAGATCGATGTTATGTCAAGGTCAAGAGCATAGATAGATCAAAGTCGGTATTACTTTGCATTTTAATGCCACCATTTTTTTTTAAAGGCGGGAGGGAGGGGGGCACTCATTTTCGTGTTAAATATTGTGAGTTTCATAAGGAGCATGCGAGGCATATAGGCTTTGCCCTTCTAGTTTAAAATAAAAGTTTGTTTGTTTTTGTCTCTGGATAGAACATAACGAGAACATGTTGCTGTTTTTTTTTGGTACCCAAGCTGCAGTTTCTCTTGAAAATCTTAGAGATAATTGTTTGGTCAAGATTTTTGCTGGAGAACAAGTTTTACCAATCCGTGTACAGTGCCCATCTTATCTCAAGCAGTCAGTCAATTGAATGTGGGTTTTTTTGTGTTTTTTTGTGTTTTGGGCTGTTGACATGTTTAGCTAGCTGTTGCAGTCATGATGGCTACTTGGCAGTGCTAAGGTGTTTATTAGTGATCAGTGTTGTTGTAGTCACAGTTGATCAGTGAGACAAGTTTCAGTGTGCCGTGGTTTCAAGAGATTATGGATTAATTGTGATTATTTCAGGTCTCCAACTTCTTGACAGTGGATGGCACCATCAGTGCTAGTGGCGGTGACTTCCAATCTCCCAGAGCAGGCGGTGGGTCAGGAGGCAGCCTCAACATCCACACTTACGTCGTTGATGGGGATGGGTCCATGGAAGTGTCAGGGGGTGATGGGTATGGTTCTTCCACTTACCATGGAGGAGGGGGTGCAGGCGGCAGGATGGCCATGTACTACGTTCAGAATCAGTTTGTTGGTACGTTAATGTTGTAGCTGTTGTTGTTGTTGTTGGGAGTATTGTTGTTGTTGTTTTGGGGGTGGTGGTTGTGGTTGTGATGCTGTGGATGTTGATGTTAGTAATGTTTGGGTGTGCATGCAAGTGTGTGCAAGAGTTGGTTGGTAAAGATCGCTTTGCTTTGCTTTGAGCCTGATTTGGAGAAAATCAGGTTTATAGCATCCATTATTATTATTATTATTATTATCGGGGTGTCGGATAGTGCAGTGGTTGGAGCACTCGCTACTGTGTCGAAAGTGAAGCACCGTCCGGTGCGGTTAGCACTTGGATGGGTGACCGCTAAGGTGTGAAGCGACAAACAACAACGCCCCCAGTTGACTCAACTGTGATTGAGTACCTACTCTCTTGAGGGTGGGGAAGGTAAAGCAGCGAGGGAGAGAGTTGGGCATCACCCTCATTACGCTGGCCCAAGATAAGTGTGATCTCCAACATCACGCTCCCCTACGGCCACAAGGCTATGGGACTACCTTTACCTTTTTTACCTATTATTATTATTATTATTATTATTATTATTATTATTATTATTATTATTATTATTTGGTGTTCATATTTTGCGTTTAAAACTGTAAATGTGCTTCTTTCTAAATCCAAATGGAATTTGGAGTAAAAGAAAAAAACTGATATGTAAGGGTTATAAAAAGCCAAATACAGAATAACAGGTACTGTATTGTAAATTTCAGTTGGCTTTTTGCTACTAGGAAGCATTTGATGAAATACATGTATAGAAAATATTTGGAGTCCTCTGCCTTTATCTGCTTTATTCTCTCTTGCCTCATCCTTTGTAAATAATGTGCATTTTGTACAACTCGCCGCAGGCACGTACGTCAGCGCAGGAGGAAGGGGAGGTTCAAGTGCAGAAAATGGAGGGGCAGGCACTGTGTACTTGCACAAGGTCCCCTCTCCCAGTTCTGACAACCCTTACGGACCTTACGCCATCAACCGCACCCTCTTCATCGACGGCTTGGGACGAGGCCCTCTGTCCAGGACGGCTGACATCACCCGAGGCTACGCTGATACATCACAAGGTAGGATGGTTGTTATCTATCTTTCCATGCCGTTCTCCACCCACCCCACCCCCACCCACCCTTCCCTACCCCTCCACCCTCACCAGGCCTGATCCCGTCTGTAACGTCACTGGGATAAAGTGTGCCCTTCAGAACCTGTCATGCTGTTTGTCATCACATTTAGCAGCGACGTAAAAGAATTCAGACGTCACAATGTTACGTTTGTATTTAAAAAACAACAGATCACTCTCAACTGAATAGGCGACCTTGACGCTAGCTGAGTGTCAGTGGTCTATCCAGCATAGGCTGTGTGTAGGTGTATGCCTCGGACACTGAGGCTGGGGTCAGTGTGGCTTTTAGGCAGACTGCCTAAATAAGCTTATAGCAGCTTGATAATGGCAACAGGATTATTTGCTATATAATACCCTGATGTCACAACGCTTTTATATGAAAGCTGTGCTGGTGGATAAATCATCCCCTCTCTGCCCTTACGTGATTTGGGAAACAGTTCCTTCACAACAGCCTTTGCTGTCCAACCATCAAAAGATCTGTATCAGAGGTTGATTTATTGCTTTACCAACTGCTTTGTAATCTTGTCAGTAACCAGCAATGTAAAGATAAATAAAACACATGGAATTAGTGCAACATTGGCTTTGCAGCTGTTTGATGTTGCATTTTAATACAGTCCATGATTTGTGACTTCTGCACCACTAATGCTAATACTACCATATCGTTCGTTTATTTAGTGTTTTGTGCGTTAATTTTCTGTTGCTCAGGCAGCAGCACAGCCTGGATCATTCCATCATCCTATCCAAGTTTTGTGACGGGCGTTGACAACAGGAACCCAGCAAATATCCAGCTTGAAGAACTGCAGATCTACGGGGACGCCAACGTGGCCATAACAGACGAGACCCACCCTACTGACGCCATTGCCCTCAACATGCAATCTATCCAGGTAACTGGTGTCAAGATGGCGCTATAGCTAGCGTAGCGGTATGGATCACACGTTGCTTCACTTAGCACCATCCAGCACAGTGACCAACGTGGATGCTAGTTGTTTGGACTTGGTTAGTACTTTGGATGCTACCACTGGACCATACAAATAAATATGAAACTGTGTACTACACATTTCAGTCCGCCCAGCTGTCAATGGGAACCAGCTTCTGTTTAGAACCTGGGGAAGGTAATACACAGTCAGAGAGAGAGAGAGAGAGAGAGAGAGAGAGAGAAAGAGAGAGAGAGAGAAGTTGGGCGCTGCCGTAATAAAACTGGCCCTGAGAAAAGAAAGGTTCCAAATGCCGCTCTCCCACGTGACCAAAAGGTTATGGGAAGTCATTGTTTTTCCCATTTTATTAACAGTGTTTGTAAGCTTGACAACATTTTTGTATATGTGTGATACCTGTAAAAAGGCAAGCAAACTGCATGTGCCTCACCATCTTCATGGTTGGTTTACAATCTCTTTTAATATAAATAATAATAATGATGATGACGATGACAATGATGATGATGATGATGATGATGATGATAATAATATGTTGATTTATAGTGCACATATCTCATATAAAAGAGTGATTCAAAACACATTCTAATGGGTTCATTCGCAGGGGTCCATTCACATGTATGTGACATATACCATAGGAAATCCTTCAAGGTTTACTGTTTTGGTCACTCACAGGGTGACAGGTCGGGACACCTGCACATAGGACACAACCAGAGCCTGTATATTGGAGATGGACGCTTGCCCATGGACCTAGACATATACCACGGCGGTCAGATCACGCTGCAAGGAGAACTTCGTGTGGCTGGCGTCAAGGCCAGGATCGGAGGAGTGGTGAAGAACGTTGAGAACCTCACCATCGCTGATGGAGGTGGCTGATTGCTTTGTTTTTGCTGTAGTTAATGTTTGTGCCTGTGTGTAATAATAATAATGGATATTGCACACAGCTAAAAGCCAGACCATCTACACCAACATACACTCTCACCAGTTGCACATACTCTTATGTTCTGTTGATTGTTTGTGTGTGTGTTGTGTGTTTTCTAAGGTAGTTTTATCTTTAGTGTGACTTTATTATTTTTTTAAAATACTAAGACATTTTAAATGCACTGATTGCATCTAAAATGATGTGGTCAATTTGAAAAAAAGATGAATGATTGTATTTAAGTGTTCACAGAATTTACAGAATGGGGTATTATGCTCTAGTGTTTATAAGCGTCTTAATATTTAGATGATGGAATCATACATTTGTATCATTGTAACTCATTTCTGCAGGTGACCTTGGCATCTACAAGATGCTGGATGTCAATGGAAACCGCATCGATGAGATCCCCTTCACTGTCATCAACGTTCGCAACCGCGGCCAGCTGACTGTGGATAACGAACGTGAACAGCGCATACTGCGTGGGCAGAGTGTGCAGGTAAGAACTGAACAAACACAGGACACAAGGAGCATACTGCGTGGGCAGAGTGTGCAGGTAAAAACTGAACAAAAACAGGACACAATGAGCATACTGCGTGGGCAGAGTGTGCAGGTAAGAACTGAACAAAAACAGGACACAATGAGCAGATCACGACACAAAAGAGTGTTATTATCAGTGAAACTGCAAAGATTTACGTACTGCGTTATATAATAGGAAAAGGACTGGTTACCAAACTGTGGCCACAATTATGCAGAAGAAGAACTGATAGAGATTGTGATGGTTAGGTGCTGGTCTGTGAACACACACAATGCAGAAGAAGAACTGATAGAGATTGTGTTGGTTATAGATGCTCGTCTGTTGATAAACTCAGCTATGCAGAAGAAGAATGATAGAGATGTTGATGGTTAAATGCTGGTCTGTGGAATCCTTTAAACCAGTGTATTTACCTGGATGGTGTGTTGGTACAGGTGTTCCCAGGTGGAAGGCTAACCACGCGCAACACTTACTTTGAAGTGGACACACTGCTGGTTGACGTCATGGGAGTGCTGGAGGCTGACGGACTGGGTGACTGTGCTGGGGGTGAGTTCAGATCTGCATCCCAAACAGTGATATGTTGCTTTTGGTGGATGATTTAACGTATTTAGAACATATTTCTCCCACCCCTATAAAGAACAAAAAAAAAAAAACACATCAATATGCAAGCCTTGTCTGTGGTCATTCCAGTTGAATGTCCATCTGCTTTCTTTCTTTTTTTTTAACAGGTGGTTTTGGAAGGGGAGTCACAGGCTCCGATGGAAGTGGTACAGGAGGAAGTTATGGTGGTGAGGGAGGGGCAGACAACTACGAGGAGAGTCCATCGAAGGCTTACGGTTCCTTGATAGCACCATCTGACTTTGGCAGCGGTGGAGGCAACGCTTCAAGTCCTCATCCGTTCAGTACAGGTAAGGACTTTTTGACAGTGTTCATTGTGGTAGTTGCCGTCATTGCTATTATTATAGTTTTTTTTTTTTAATCATCATTATCATCTTTCCCGTCATTGCCATCTTCTTTTTTATCATCGTCATTGTCATCATCATCATCATGTGAAAAAGTCAGTAGGATGCTGTGTAAATGTAGAAACAAGTAGATACAACACATTGTGGGTCAATAGATTCTTGATGAATCTGTTTCATATCCATACTTCAGTGATGGCTACTTCCCATTGTTGGGTCGTATCACCATCACACAGAATATTGACGTAACACTTGTCTCCCTCTCCAACCAGTGATATCATTGACTACAAGCTATCTATTGAACTTAATAAATACTCTTCTGTATAATTTAAACCCAAACGTGAGGCAACAACCCACATTTGAGAGGAGCGTGCAGCTGTAACTGTAGTTTGCAGGGTAGCATGCAGCGCAGAGTTTGATTCCACAGTCTACAAACATTATTACAATTTGCTGGGTTAAACATTATTAAAATTTGCTGGGTTAAACATTATTATAATTTGCTGGGTTAAACATTATTATAATTTGCTGGGTTAAACATTATTAAAATTTGCTGGGTTAAACATTATTATAATTTGTTGGGTTAAACATTATTATAATTTGCTGGGTTAAACATTATTAAAATTTGCTGGGTTAAACATTATTATAATTTGCTGGGTTAAACATTATTATAATTTGCTGGGTTAAACATTATTAAAATTTGCTGGGTTAAACATTATTATAATTTGGTAGGTTAAACATTATTATAATTTGCTGGGTTAAACATTATTATAATTTGCTGGGTTAAACATTATTATAATTTGCTGGGTTTTCTCTACTGCTTTTTCCTGTTACAAGGTGGTTGTGGCGGAGGTATCTTGCGCATGAACGTAAGCAGCCTGCTTAAAATTGACGGGACGTTGAGTGTCAATGGCAAAGCAGGAATGGGCTATGCTGGCGGAGGCAGTGGTGGAAGTCTTTACTTTGTCACAGGACACTTTGACGGCTCTGGTGTTGTTGAGGTAATACTCCTTGTAGCAGAATGCCTTAATAATAGAATGAATACAAGACAAGCTAGGGGACCATACAAGTTTATGCTAAAGGCCCGGTTGCTGTCACATTTCTGTTCTTTCCCTTTCTAATGTGTGTGGTAAAAACTTTGTTGTGGATGTTTTCAAGTATTTGAGAAAAAAAACAACAATAGATTGAGTCTTTGCCTTTTCTTTAGAATTTTCTTCTATTTTGTGTGTGTGCTCAAATGCAGGCCAAAGGAGGGGATGGTCACAATGGAGGATCAGGCGGTCGTATCGCGGGTGAAGCAGGCTTGATACAGTTCATCGGCAAGTACCACACTGAGGGAGGAGGCAGCAGCAGTGGGGGTGAAGTTGGAGCTGCAGGCACTATGCTACTTACCCACCACTACCAGCAAGGACAGAAAACGCTGCGTGTTTACAACAGACAAGGCAATGGGGTAACAGTGGGTTTTGTCATTTAGTACTGGAGGATTAGGGAGCAATGGGGTAACAGTGGGTTTTGTCATTTAGTACTGGAGGATTAGGAAGCAATGGGATAACAGTGGGTTTTGTCATTTAGTACTGGAGGATTAGGGAGCAATGGGATAACAGTGGGTTTTGTCATTTAGTACTGGAGGATTAGGGAGCAATGGGATAACAGTGGGTGTTGTCATTTAGTACTGGAGGATTAGGGAGCAATGGGATAACAGTGGGTTTTGTCATTTAGTACTGGAGGATTAGGGAGCAATGGGATAACAGTGGGTGTTGTCATTTAGTACTGGAGGATTAGGGAGCAATGGGATAACAGTGGGTGTTGTCATTTAGTTCTGGAGGATTAGGGAGCAATGGGATAACAGTGGGTGTTGTCATTTAGTACTGGAGGATTAGGGAGCAATGGGGTAACAGTGGGTTTTGTCATTTAGTTCTGGAGGATTAGGGAGCAATGGGATAACAGTGGGTTTTGTCATTTAGTACTGGAGGATTAGGTAGCAATGGTGCATACCATTGAAGGTAATAATGATAGCAGGAAAATAGCAGTTAAGGTTGGTAGGTATTAACAAGTCAAATGTTTCTTAATGGTAGGTATTAACAAGGGAAATGGTTTTTAATGGTAGGT
This sequence comes from Oncomelania hupensis, assembly GCA_036898135.1. NCBI lineage: Eukaryota > Metazoa > Mollusca > Gastropoda > Littorinimorpha > Pomatiopsidae > Oncomelania > Oncomelania hupensis. The sequence continues at coordinate 7,798,936 of CM072526.1, read as the reverse complement.
AATAACAAGGCCAATAGTCATTAATGGTATAGGTATTAACAATACCAATAGTTGTTAATAATAGGTATTAACAAGGTAAATAGTTGTTAATGGTAAGTATTAACAAGGCAAATGGTTTTTAATGGTAAGTATTAACAAGGCAAATGGTTTTTAATGGTAGGTACTAACAACGCCAATAGTTGGTAATGGTAGGTATTAACAAGTTAATTAGTCATTAGTGGCAGGTATTAACAAGGTAAATAGTTGTTAATGGTAGGTATTAACAAGACAAGTAGTTAACAACAGGTAATAACAAGGCAAATAGTTGTTAATGGTAGATATTAACAAGGCAAATAGCCATTAATGGTAGGTATTAACAAGGGAAAAAGTTGTTAGTGGTAGGCATTAACAAGGCAAGCAGTCATTAATAACAGGTATTAACAAGGCAAACAGTCATTAATGGTAGGTATTAACAAGGCAAATAGTCGTTAATGGTAGGCATAAACAATGTAAATAGTTGTTAATGGTAGGAATTACCAATGCAAATAGTCGTTAACGGTAGGTATTAACTAGGCAAATAGTTGGTAGTGGTAAATATTAGCAAGGCAGGTAGTTGTTAATGGCATGTATTAACAAGGTAAATAGTTGCTAATGGTAGGTATTAACAAGGCAAATATAGTTGTTAATGGCAGGTATTAACAAGGTAAACAGTTGTTAATGGTAGGTATCAACAAGGCAAATAGTTGCTAATGGTAGGCATTAATAAGGCAAATAGCTGCTAATGGTAGGTATTAACAAGGCAAACAGTTGTTAATGGTAGGTATTAGCAAGGCAAACAGTTGTTAATGGCAGGTATTAGCAAGGCAAACAGTTGTTCATGGCAGGTATTAACAAGGCAGATAGTTGTTAATGGTAGGTATTAACAAGGCAAACAGTTGTTAATGGTAGGTATTAGCAAGGCAAACAGTTGTTCATGGCAGGTATTAACAAGGCAGATAGTTGTTAATGGTTGGTATTAACAAGGCAAATAGTTGTTAATGGTAGGTATTAACAAGGCAAATAGTTGTTAATGGTAGGTATTAACAAGGCAAATAGTTGTTAATGGTAGGTATTAACAAGGCAGATAGTTGCTAATGGTAGGCATTAACAAGGCAAATAGTTGCTAATGGTAGGTATTAACAAGGCAAATAGCTGCCAATGGTAGGTGTTAATGTTGTTGGGGTTTGATTTCAATGTTTTCATTTTGACTGGGATGACATTGTCAATAGCACCAATGTCTGTTTACTCTATACTGGGATGACATTGTCAATGACACTAATGTCTGTAGAGTGTGTACTGGGATGACATTGTCATTAGCACCAATGTCTGTGGAGTGTGTATGTGGAGTTATTGAACACAGTCTTTTAGAAAGTCTCTTTGGAAAAAAAGTTGTTAAATCTGTTGGTAATATTGAGCTTAGAAAGGCTGCTGCAAGTGCTGACTGGAGAAGAGTCTGTTGCTTCATTGCTCATGTTCCACCACATACAGGCAGGGCAAGGAACTAGGTAAGGCAGGGATAGAGAGACAGCCATAATGATGTAGTTATTTATAGTCAATATGATGTATTTAATAATAGCATAATGATGTAGTTATTTATAGTCACAATGATGTAGTTATTTATAGTCATAATTATGTAATTATTTATAGTCATAATGCTGCAGTTATTTATAGTCATTATAATGTATTTATTTATATCTATCTGTTAATGCAGGAAAGGAAGACGCTCATACCCATCCCAAGCTCAGCCGGAGAAGAGTACAACCTTGACGTCCTTGACCTTGGGCAGTACGCTCAGGTCGGTCTCCTAGCAACAGACACTCAAGGTCACCCGGTGATAGGGGTCCGCAACCTGCGCATCACCACCGTGGCTGGTGACCATACTGCTGTCATTCATGTGGAGCCGGGCATGTGGCTGAACATCGTCTTCAATGACACTGCCGTTCTGTCCTTTGACGTCAAACTGTACGAGGTACGGCAAGATTGATTTTAGTGCTTGAAGGAACAAGAAATGCCATGTTAGACAATGAGTAAAATCTAACAGGAGTTAGTGACAATCATTGCTAATGTATGAACTGAAGAGAATTGTGAGCAGCAGGCAAGGTTTGAGTTGATTAAATAAAACTCCTGAACCTAACCTCTCCCCCTTCCCATTAACACAAGCGGTATTCATTTAAGTTTTTATGGTGTTTAGTGGCACGTACTCCAAGCTCACCCACCACATAGAAAAACAACATAAAATGACTCCATTAACACAAGCGGTATTCATTTAAGTTTTTATGGTATTTAGTGGCACGTACTCCAAGCTCACCCACCACATAGAAAAACAACATAAAATGACTCCATTAACACAAGCGGTATTCATTTAAGTTTTTATGGTATTTAGTGGCACGTACTCCAAGCTCACCCACCACATAGAAAAACAACATAAAATGACTCCATTAACACAAGCGGTATTCATTTAAGTTTTTATGGTATTTAGTGGCACGTACTCCAAGCTCACCCACCACATAAAAAAACAACATAAAATGACTCCATTAACACAAGCGGTATTCATTTAAGTTTTTATGGTATTTAGTGGCACGTACTCCAAGCTCACCCACCACATAGAAAAACAACATAAAATGACTCCATTAACACAAGCGGTATTCATTTAAGTTTTTGTGGTATTTAGTGGCACGCACTCCAAGCTCACCCACCACATAGAAAAACAACATAAAATGACTCCATTAACACAAGCGGTATTCATTTCAGTTTTTGTGGTATTTAGTGGCACGTTCTCCAAGCTCACCCACCACATAGAAAAACAACATAAAATGACTCCATTAACACAAGAGGTATTCATTTCAGTTTTTGTGGTATTTAGTGGCACGTACTCCAAGCTCACCCACCTCCGCTGGACCTAAAGCAATAACCATGTAATGTAATGTAATGCTCACCCACCACATATAAAAACAACATAAAATGACTCCCATTAACACAAGCGGTATTCATTTCAGTTTTTGTGGTATTTATGGGCACTGACTCCAAGCTCACCCACCACATAGAAAAACAACATAAAATGACTAAAACGAAGTAAAATAACATCAACAATTGTTTTAAAAATGTATAAATGAATTGATGAAACAAATGATAATGCGTGAACAGAACGCCACGGTCAACCTGCCTTACAACACGTACCTGCACGACTCGCGCGTTACTTTGTACGGTGGTGTCCTGCAAGGTATCCACACTCTCAACATCTCTCTGGACGGGCAGTTCACCATGTACCCTCCTGCAAGGCTCAACAGCACTGGCAGCAGCTCAGAAACCAAAGAACTACGCCTCAACAGCATCAGGTCAGGAACTATTTTTCTGCGTCTTCAGCTAGCTGTGTTTCAACTTGGGGTTTCTTTTATGATTGTGTCTTATGGACCATTTTATGTAGAGCTAATTGCAGTTTTAAAATGAAATAAATGTTGCCTTTATTCATTACAATCAATAACAGGGGTCCAGTCATTTGCCACTAATTGTTTCTTTTCGTCTTTGCAGGCCCACCAGTAAGGCTAATAACAAGACTATTAGCGGGGAAGGTGCTAATAGCAAGGCTAATAGCGGGGGAGGTGCAGGTGTTCCAAACTGTGTAAAATGTATGAAATATTACTATTGAGCTTGTGTTGCTGCTGCAGCATTCTGGATGGAGGGAAATTTGAGTTCACGGGCAAGGCGGAAGACGATGATGAGATTGACATTGTGCTAGACGGAGGTCTGGTCATCCAGGGTGGAGGTGTGATGGTGGGCAACAACATCAACATCACAGGTTGGCCAGCTTCTTCTTCTTCTTTGTTTGAACAGCCACAATCACAGCACTGGTTCCTTTGCTATTGCAGATTGAACATATTTGAAAGTATATTTATATTTTATTAATAAACCTCACTTTTGATGGCATAAAGATAGGAAAGAAGGCTTGTTGATTTTATAAAACAAACTATAACCCAGCTCTGTGGGTTCGGGCATTAAATAGAATAGACCCAACGTTTCCCGGCGTGTCGTAAGAGGCGACTAACAGGGGTGATGTTAGCACGGCATCACTGGGCGAAAGTCTTCTACACAGAAGTCACCGGCCAGGGCGGAGGAACCTCACGTTACTACAGGTTCAACGACCATGTGCTCAGGGCCAAGGCGAGCCACACTGTATTCGTGGATTTCGGCTGTGGCCAACAGCCTGGAGAGGATTGGGCACCGCCAGGTCTTTTTTGCCCAAGACACACTACATGATGACACAATCCACTAATTCCATACCGGATCGGTCGTCGCCCGGGCCGTCACCCGGCACAAGGACCGCGCCTTCCGTTGGCCACCAGGACGGAGGTGTTAAGTATGCTACTGATGGACAATTTAGCAAGATCCGCACGAGAAACAACATCATCATAGGAACCTGGAACGTCAGGACCCTAACTGCGGAAGGAAAATTAGAAGAACTGGCCCACGAGTTGGACCACTATCGATGGAACGTTCTAGGTATCAGCGAACTGCGATGGAAAGGCCTAGGTGAAACAACGACCGACAAAGGCCACAAGCTCTATTTCAGCGGTAGGGATGACAGGCACGAACACGGCGTTGGATTCTTGGTCCACAAGAACATTCTAGCGACTGTCATGGGTTGCCGCCCAGTCTCCAGTAGACTCATTACCATCCGTCTGAGAGCAGCCCCTTTCAACATCACCATCATCCAGGCCTACGCCCCAACATCAGACTATGACGACAGCGAAGTGGAGGATTTTTATGAAAATCTACAGGCGGTCCTTGACCAAGTGCCGAAGAAGGACATAGTCATAGTGCAAGGCGACTGGAATGCCAAGGTTGGCCAAGATGCGCACCGCAACTGGGGAGACACATGTGGACCCCACTGCAACAACGAGACAAATGACAGGGGTCTGAGACTCTTGGAGTTTGCCAGATACAACAATCTGGTACTGGCAAACACGCTTGGTCTCCACAAAAACTCCAGACGATGGACATGGCACAGTCCTGGCGGGGAGCATCACAACCAAATAGACTACATCATGGTCAAGAAACGCTTCAGATCAAGCATCAACATTGGCAGGACACGTACTTTTCCAGGAGCAGACATCGGAAGTGACCACGATCTCGTGATGATGTCTTTCCGGCTCCACTTGAAGAGAGTAAATACAGCAAAGTGCACTAGACTGAAGTTCGACCTGGACAAACTGCAAGACCCGGAGGTGGCAGAACTATTTCAGGCCACAATTGGAGGGAAATTTGCACCACTGCTCATTTTGGGGGCTGGTGAAGTAGATGTCAACACCATGACCACCACCTTCAACTCAGCTGTGACAGATGCCGCCACTGAGATCCTTGGCAAGCACCGACCAAAGAAGAAGCTGTGGATCACACCTGAACTTTTGGATCTGTGTGATAAACGAAGAGAGATGAAAAAGAAAAAGAACACCTCACAGGGTGCTGATGTCTACCGAAAAATCAACAATGACATCCGAAAAGGCATGCTCACAGCAAAGGAGAACTGGATAGAAGATCAATGCCAGGAAATAGAGAACAGTCTGAACAAGAACAACAGCAAGAAGGCCTACCAGACTGTGAAGCGACTGACAAGTGTCAAACAGCCCAAAGTCTCCACTATCCAAAGCAAGTCTGGCATATGCCTTACAGAAGAACAAGAAGTCTTGGATAGATGGACAGAGTACTGCTCTGACCTTTACAACCATACACCAAATGGAGACCCATCAGTTCTAGCATGTCCAGAGAACAGAGAAGAAGAAGAAATCCTCCCAATTCTCCGGGAAGAAGTTGAGGCAGCAGTGCAAGCGCTAAAGAAAGGGAAGTCAGCAGGAGTGGACAACATACCCGCGGAACTGCTACAAGCAGGAGGAGAAGCGATGATTGATGCCCTCACCATTATCTGTAACAAGATCTGGCAGAGTGGGGAGTGGCCTATACCATGGACCCAGTCGCTTGTCATCACTCTTCCCAAAAAAGGTAACCTTCAGGAGTGTGAAAATTACCGCACCATCAGCCTCATCAGCCATCCCAGCAAGGTCCTCCTGAAAATAATACTCAACAGGTTGAAACCCCAAGCTGAACAAATCATAGCTGAAGAACAAGCAGGATTCAGGGCAGGGCGAAGTACCACTGAGCAGATTTTCAACCTCAGAATAATCTGTGAGAAATACCTACAGCACCAACAACATCTATATCATGTGTTCATAGACTTCAAGAAGGCGTTTGACCGAGTCTGGCATGCAGCTCTATGGGCAACAATGAAAGTGTACAACATCAGCCCAAAAATTATTGAAGTCATCAAAAGCCTGTATGACAAGGCTACCAGTGCAGTCCTCCACAACAGAGCCATCGGGAATTGGTTCAGAACAACAATCGGTGTGCGTCAAGGGTGCCTACTCTCTCCAACACTCTTCAACATCTTCCTAGAGCGCATCATGTCGGATGCTCTTGCAGACCATGAAGGCACAGTCAGCATAGGGGGTAGAGCAATCTCCAATCTTCGTTTTGCAGATGACATTGATGGATTGGCTGGAGAGGAACAAGAACTTGAACAGCTGGTACAGAGGCTTGACACCACCTCCAAAGCCTATGGAATGGAAATAAGTGCAGAGAAGACCAAAATGATGACCAACAACACCAATGGCATCAATACGGACATCAAAGTCCAAGGCCAATCCCTCGACACAGTGCATAGCTTCAAATATTTAGGAGCCATTGTATCAGACAATGGGTCCCGACAGGAAGTCCTCTCCAGGATCGCACAAACAACTGCTGCCCTGATAAGGTTGAAGCCCATTTGGAAAGACAGGACCATCAGTCTACATTCCAAAGTAAGAATGCTGCGCTCCCTTGTCATCTCCATCTTCCTATATGCTTGCGAAGCATGGACCCTCACAGCAGATCTCCAACGAAGAATACAAAGCATGGAGATGAGGTGCTACAGAAGACTTCTGGGCATTTCCTATACCCAACACATCACCAACGACGAAGTCCGACAGACCATCACACAAGCTATTGGACAACATGATGACCTGCTAACAGTGGTGAAGAAACGGAAACTTCGGTGGTATGGCCACGTCACCAGATCATCAGGCCTTGCAAAGACTATTCTGCAAGGCACAGTGCAAGGAGGTAGAAGAAAAGGGAGACCGAAAAAGAGGTGGGAGGACAACATTCGAGAATGGACTGGTTTGACACTGAGCGAAGCCATCAGGGCTGCTGAGGACAGAGAAAGATGGAGTATGCTGGTTAAACGATCATCTGTGGTGCCCCTACGACCTTCGGGTTACGGGACAGGATAGGATAACCCATTCATTCTAAATCTTCACTTAGTCTAAAACGCATTTAGATGCTTTTAAAAACAGTATACAATGAGAACAGCAAAGGTTTCTATGTCACCTGACAGCTATGGACCTGTAATGAGGTGTTGGGCCAAGCACCTGTAGTGTGCAGTGGAACATTTCCTGCAGCAGCATAGGAGCATTCCAACCCACAACTTTCAAACTGCTGCTGTCCTGCACTTTGATGTTTTATTATTTGAAGAATGTTTTGTTTAAAGTCTTGTAAATATATATATAACGAAGTTGCGGTCTGTTGTTGCAGCCATCAACATCACAGTGGAGACGGACGGACTTATCCAGGCAGCAGGCTGGGGGGCTGGCACGGGTCCCTCCCCTGGTGTGAACGATGACAACGGAGGGTCAGGCGGTTCTCACGGAGGCCTGGGAGGTGTGGGTTCCAACACCCAGCTGGCCAATACAGCTTACGACAACACCAAGAACCCTTCTGATGCTGGCAGTGGTGGAAGTGTGGTAAGGTTTACATTTTGTTTTGGGTAAAATGGTTTTATTTTATTTCAATTAAAATTTTAAAAAGTTTTCCTACAGTAATGGTGTGAGTCTGTTTGCATTTTGTGTTGTTTTATATTTGACAGAGATCTAGCGGTAGCACCGTGGGAGGGTCAGGTGGCGGTGTCATCACCCTGACGGCCTCTCACCTCTTGGAGCTGGATGGAACGCTTGATGCCTCGGCCACTGACGCCGACACCGTGGGTTGCGGTGCTGGTGCTGGTGGTGCTATTGTTGTCACTGCAGCTCATATCGCAGGTAAGGCAAACGTTTCACTGTTTGAACTCTAAAGCAAAATAATTGTAAAATTGTTGCATACATTGATGGATCTAGTGTGGATTGTCTTATGTCTGTGGATGTCTGTCTGCATGGCAACTATTACCATACCAGTAACTTGGCCCCCCAATGATCAGATTGTACATTGACCTTACTCTTTCCATCACATGGACTTTGAACATCCTGACACTCGTGTTATACATGGGGGAGTGCCAGATACTAAAACGAAGCCTGCATGCACCATCCCCAAAGACAACATGTGTCTATCCTAACCATAGACACACACACACAAAAACACAGTCACATACCCTAAAATCTCACTAGCATGGCGATTCCTCACAATTCTAGCTGTGGTATGAAAAAAAAACAAAAAAAAACATTCATTATTTTACCTTTATGTATTATTATTCATCCAAGAGTTGGCCATTGATTGTTCAATATGTTGTTGTCAGGCAAAGGCACTATCAAGGCTAACGGTGGTGGAGGTGCCTGTGTTCCAAACTGCGCTAGTTGCGATGCTGAGCGACGATGCCTCTCCTGCAGGCCAGGCTACTACCTCTTCAGGCAGGCTTGCATCACCTGTAGCAACGGCTATGCCACCTGCACCTGTTCTGGCGACTACTGCTCTCAGCCTGTAAGAATTTGATTTTGCACTTTCCTCTCTTCAAGAGATAACAAGATGGCAAGCCATTCGAATGTATTTCCAGACACTCCACACACATATAGCCGAAAAATAGGCCTTTTGAAAAGTGTTAGTTTCCAGTGTTGTGAATGGGCTTTATCCTAAGGAAGCCAAAAAAAGACTTAACATGATAGGTCATTATCTGAACCATATGCAACCCAAAATGTAGCCAGTGTTTAGCTACAATGCAGTGTTAGATAATGGTGAAGCCTAATGACCTTGACCTCTGAGAAAGTACAAATACCAATGATCCAACATGCTTCGAATGATCCAACATGCTCCGAATGATCCAACATGCTAAGCAGTAGTAGAAGTATGTGCACAGTGAAAATTATGAATTTGGGTTGTTATTCTTGAGGTAAGGCAAAAATCATGTTTTTAACATTTAAAAAAAATTGGAATTCAGGGTGACAGGCCAATAGACTAACGACTGACAGACAATCAGACTACTGAAGAATGGCCCTTGATTTGAAGTGCCCGTATACCAGAGCTCAACAAAATCACTTCAGGCATGTTTGAGATATATTGAGCAAAGCATGTTTAGCAACACAATGACCCCAGTCATCTTGACCTATGCAGTAGAGCAAATAGGATGGTCCAGGAACTGGCCACTAACCTAGGTAATGTTCTAATGAAGTTTGGTCAAAATCCGATCTGTAGTTGTTGAGATATGGCTTCCAATGGACCGACCAACTGACCGACCGACTGACCGACATTTTGGTTGGCTTTGATTCCTGACTATTTCAGGGTATATGTGTATAAGTCTGGAAATATGAAAACAACAAATACAAGTTTTATATCCTACAAATGATGTATTTATCGTTACAATCGTTTTTAAAAAAAAACACCAAATTGTGAAACATTTTCATTTTGTTGCATGAATGAATGAATAATAAATAAATCAATAAGTGAGTAAATAGGGTCCCAGCAATAACTAACTGTCCATTATTCAGTGAAGTGTTTATTTTGCATTTGATGTATGAATGAATGATAAACAAATCACTAAATGAGTAAATAGGGTTCTAACTGTCCATTATTCAGTGAAGTGTTTATATTGCCAGCAATAACTAACTGTCCATTATTCATTGAAGTTTTTATGTTGCCAGCAATAACTAACTGTCCATTATTCAGTGAAGTGTTTATGTTGTCAGCAATAACTAACTGTCCATTATTCAGTGAAGTGTTTATGTTGCCAGAAATAACTCACTGTCCATTATTCAGTGAAGTGTTTATGTTGTCAGAAATAACTCACTGTCCATTATTCAGTGAAGTGTTTATGTTGTCAGCAATAACTAACTGTCCATTATTCAGTGAAGTGTTTATGTTGCCAGCAATAACTAACTGTCCATTATTCAGTGGAGTGTTTATGTTGCCAGCAATAACTAACTGTCCATTATTCAGTGAAGTGTTTATGTTGTCAGCAATAACTAACTGTCCATTATTCAGTGAAGTGTTTATGTTGCCAGCAATAACTAACTGTCCATTATTCAGTGAAGTGTTTATGTTGTCAGAAATAACTCACTGTCCATTATTCAATGAAGTGTTTATGTTGTCAGCAATAACTAACTGTCCATTATTCAATGAAGTGTTTATGTTGTCAGCAATAACTAACTGTCCATTATTCAATGAAGTGTTTATGTTGCCAGCAATAACTAACTGTCCATTATTCAGTGAAGTGTTTATGTTGTCAGAAATAACTCACTGTCCATTATTCAGTGAAGTGTTTATGTTGCCAGCAATATCTCACTGTCCATTATTCAGTGAAGTGTTTATGTTGCCAGTAATAACTCACTGTCCATTATTCAGTGAAGTGTTTATGTTGCCAGTAATAACTCACTGTCCATTATTCAGTGAAGTGTTTATGTTGCCAGTAATAACTCACTGTCCATTATTCAGTGAAGTGTTTATGTTGCATTGGATGTATAGAGAGGAGGAGGTGGTGGCGGAGGCAGGGTGTCGGTCACAGCCACCACGTCCTACACCTACCGCGGGGACTACCAGACCTATGGCGGTCGCTCGCAGTCTGAAGTTGGCGGCTCAGGCACCACCTTCCTCTCCTTTCCACCCAAAGAGGGCCAGCCGCACGAGACCACTCTCATCCTGGACAACAAGGGCAAGCAACCGCTGAAAGAATTCATCACCGACATTTCACGAGACAGCGCCAGGACGTACCTCATGGTGTCCCAACCTGAGACCTTCACCAGAGTCCGGGTCTTCGGAGGGGCGCACCTGGCGTTCAGGAAGAGCGGTTCCGGGACTGCCTCGGTCACCATCGGCAGCCTGGAGGGAGATAACTCCGGCATGGTGCACTCTTCACAAGCCTTGAGAGTGACGGTCAACAACAGCTTGGATCCTTTCCCAACCTCACTGAGAGTGTACGACAGGTCCGTCATGGATTTGCCGCAGTGTAAGTGCTTTCTTTTGTAGTCTTTGAAACTGTTTTCTTTATTTTGTGCCTTGCTACCTCCATGTCCACTTGGCTGCAGTTGTCCTGTACTGTGGAGCTTGCTGCATTAGTGTTAAACGTTCACAGGATTTATCTCCTGTCCTATTGGCTCTCATTTTTTGTTCTGTTTACTGTTGCTCCATCCAGGTAACGGTATACACTATTTATTAGTTCCCGAGCAACTGTTGACATAATCATTTGTGTTGTTTTATTCTAATCACATTTTATCCAAATCTGCTGGAGGTCCTATCCTATCCTATCCTATCCTATTCTATCCTATCCTATCCTATCCTATCTTATCGTGTAACTTGAAGGTCGTTGGGGCACTACAGATGATAGTTTAAACAGCGTACTCCATCTTTCCCTGTCCTCAGCAACCCCCATGGCTTCGTTCAGTGTCAAGCTAGTCCATTCTCGAATATTGTCCTCCCACTTCTTTTTCTGTTTCCCTCTTCTTCTGCCTTTTTGCACCGTGCTTTGCAGGATGGTCTTTGCAAGGCCTGATGCTCTGGTGACGTGGCCATACCATCGGAATTTCCGTTTCTCCACCTCTGTGAGCATGTCATCATGTTGTCCAATGGTTTGTGTGATGGTCTGTCGGACTTCATTGGTGATGTGCTGGGTATAGGACATGGCCAGAAGTCTTCTGTAGCACCTCATCTCCATACTTTGTATTCTTCGTTGTAGATCTGAGGGTCCATGTTTTGCAAGTGTATAGGGAGATGGAGATGACAAGGGAGCGCAGCAGCCTTACCTTGGAATGTAGACTGATTGTCCTGTCTTTCCAAATGGGCTTCAACCATGTCAGGGCCGCAGTTTTTTGTGCGATCCCGGAGATGACTTCTGTCAGGACCCATTGTCTGATACAATGGCTCCTAAATATTTGAAGCTATGCTCTGTGTTGAGGGATTGGCCTTGGACTTTGATGTCCATGTTAATGCCATTGGTGTTGTTGGTCATCATTTTGATCTTCTCTGCACTTATTTCCATTCCAAAGGCTCTGGAAGTGGTGTCAAGCCTCTGTGCCAGTTGCTGGAGTAATTTGGCTCAAATTTGGTATGTACTTAGACTGTGATGTAACCATGGTGACGTAAGTTTTAAATGAAAAACAAACGTCCTTTAAACTTTGTATGTAATGAAAGTGTACAGATGGTGTGAACCTAAAACAACAGTTATTTATATTTGTTGTTTACAGCGATGAACATGAAGAAACTGCTATACAAGACAGTTTACATCAACGGCATCATCAGTGGTCTGCAAGATCTGAAAATAGGACAAGGAGTCACTTTCCGACTGGGTGAACTGGTAAATCACAGTTTTGACTTTTAGGGTTTGCATCACCTCCTCCCCCCTCCTTGCCCCCTACCCTTTATTTCAACAAACATTGGACATCAATAATATAATAAGAAGAAACAATATACAAATTAAAATGATTGGAGCAATTATTAATTACATTTACCCATTGTATGCAATGATTGTGACGGTGGTAGGTATAAAAGTTAATACAGGGGTCCCAATTACCCGCGGTTTCGCGGATTTCCGTGAAAAACTGAATTTCATTTCCGCGAAAATTACCTGCGATCCGCGAAAAAAAATCTGAGAGGAAAATTAAAATATGGAGAGGAAAATTAAAATAATGTAGCCAAAGTCTCATAGCAGACGACGAAAGTTGGTGAAACGCGGTAGGAAGTTGCCGATGCGCGCGCCTCCTCATGGGTTTCCGCCATTTTGCTCACAGTTCCAACATGTCGCGTGCAGACATTGTGGAGAAGAACTCTAGCAGAGTGACAGATATTGACAAAGACTGCGAAAATAAATGGAACTGGAACTGGTTTGATCGAACTTTTGAAAGCGTTCTTTTCTCTACATGGTGCGCGAAGCTGGAGGAACCTGGCAAAGCGTATTGCACGCTTTGTCGATGTGAGATACGCTACAGCAATGGGAGACATCATTGAATGAGAAGTGTGCAAGTCTGAAGGTGGAGACATACAGCTGCATACAGACTGTGAAATACTTAATGCAGTCATGCAACAAAACAGCTGTTGCATATTTCAGGAGGGAGGACATCAGTACCAGCCCAGTGGACAAGGATCTCTGCAGGAACATGATGAGCTCTTGGAAGACTTACAATGCCTATCTTGCCTCCCAGAAAGAAGCCACTGCAACTATTGCAGACACACTGAAAGCTCCTGCCCCAGCTGCTGCTGCAAGCAAAAGGAAATACTGCAGCATGATGGATTTTGTCAATAAGAAAGCCCGGCTTGACCATGCAGCATCCCTGACAAAAGACAAGTGTTAGGGAGACATTTGGAGCTTGAAGAGCTCTGTAACAGACTGTCACATCAGCCAGGATGTGTAGGTGTTTTTACTGTGTCAGTGTGCCTTCGGAATCAGAATGTGACTTCTCTGGATCCATATGTTAGCATTTTAACAAGCCAGTAAACATTTTGTAAACTGGCTGATCGTACTGATAGACAGACCATCACCGACACCTTTTGGCCAGGCTGTCAATAACACTCAACGTGCACAAATTCGGTGATTCGATTTTGTCAGGGATTTTTCTTAATTTTTATTGGGACCCCTGTTAATAATACTTTGGGGTGATGCGCTTCCACTTTCACCGTCTCTGTATTTGATAATTGTATTACTCTATATCTTATGAAGTCTATCAACATTCAAATGTAGTTGATGTCAAACTCTTACTAGTATGGGTAAATACACACACTTTCAAAGAAGTAAAAGAAAATGTCACATTTTGGTAAATATATTTAGAACCATTTTCCAGCTCAAGAGGTGCTGGAGGCACTGGCCGATACAGGATCTAACTGAAGCTGTCCAAGGTGCACACTTGCAGCCTTTTAGCGCATTGTCCGACGCCACAGACCACTGAGCACAATCCTGGCTGACCGTGGAAGGAGGAGAAGGGACCTAGTGCATGCTGGGTGTATTTGTGTAGCCGGCGCTCACCCCTCTAGGACAGGAGAGTCGGGATCTTGAAAGTCCATGCAATGGAATGAATGAGTGCACATACTAAACCTCGCTTTATGTTCTCATCCGAAGGAGTAAAAACCAAAACAAAAATATGTTTTAGGGCCAAAGGACCTCAACCTTTGGAGAAGGCTAAATAAAAGTGTGTTAAAACTGTTTGCTTGTTTTACAGGGAGGTATGCAGGGACTGGGAGAGAGGCAGTACTCCATCAGCAGTCTGGACATATCGGCAGACGGTGTGTTGGCGGCGGACTACGTTAACGAGATTCTTCCCTCAGTCACGCTCAACGTCACGTCCTCTGTCAGGCTGCATGCTGGTAGCAAGATTGAGGTTTGCATAGTTTGTTTAATTATTTTAACAAGATTTTTAAATGTTTGTCAAGATTTTTCATTACTAACAAGAATTTTGTGTAAACTAAAGAAGTACACAGCCTCAAGGTAGGACATGAGGTTGGACACAAGGATGGAACAATCAATGTACCCAATTTCTCCATTTTTTTAACTTTGATGCGGTGTCATTTTTTATTTTATTTTTTATTTTATTTTAACAACTTTATTATTACCAAGTTGAAATTTGGGCACTTTCATTTTCACAAGTACAGCAGCCATAAGTGAAGCACTTTACCAAAAGTACATGCTGGTTGTATTCTTGTCACCAGTGCAGCAGGCACTCATCCATCTAGGACATGAGCGTCAGGATCTTTAAAGTCCGTTATGATGGAATGCATGCGACACAGACTAGACCTCGGTTTATACTCTCATCCGAAGGAGTAGGAAATGGGAGTAAAGTGTATTTCCCAAGGACACAATACAATGCCCCGGCCTGGGCTCGAACTCAGGACCTTTAGATCCGCAAGCCAAGGCTCTAACCACACAGCCATCACGCCTCCCTTCCCTCATTGCTTTCTACCTTCTTTCTTTACAGTTGTTGTCAGTGGTGGGATGGTTGTCAGTGGTGGGATGGTTGTCAGTGGTGGGGTGGTTGTCAGAGGTGGGATGGTTGTCAGTGGTGGGGTGGTTGTCAGTGGTGGGATGGTTGTCATGGTTGTCAGTGGTGGGGTGGTTGTCTGGTGGGATGGTTGTCAGTGGTGGGATGGTTGTCATGGTTGTCAGTGGGAAGTGGAGTTCGTGCGTATGGCTGACCTCACTGGAGGTTTGCACTGATGGATGGAGTAAGAGCGTCTTCAGTAGAGAACTTTGGACTGTTTGTCTTCAGGTACCATGGCTGAGGATGAAGGCATCCTCCATTCAAGTGGATGCTGCGGCAGTCATTAATACCAGCGGCACTGCACCTGTGGACATGAAGCAGAATGGACAGAGCAATCCTTCTGGAGGTTAGTGCTTTGTGCCTGTGTGTGTCTGCTGTGTAAATTTGTGTTTGTTTGTGTGTGTGTGTGTGGGTGTGTGTGTGTGTGTGTGTGTGTGTGTGTATGTACAGGAGGGCAGGGTAGATACCGCTCAACAGCAGGCCCTGGCTGTCAGTGTTTGTAGATATGTATTTGAGCTGTCCAACCCTCCCCTTTGACAATGATGATAACGATGATAACAGTGATGGTGGTGATGATTATGATGATGATGATGATGATGATGAAGATGGTGGTGATGATGATGAAGATGATGACATTGTTGATGACGATGGTGATGACAATGATGATGACGATGTTAAAATTGCTGCAGGTGGTTCTGGAGGAGGCAGCGCTGCATCAGGAGGACAGGGCAGATACACCATATTAGCAGGCCCTGCCCCTCAGTATGGCTCTCTTTACCTGCCCAAAGAGTACGGAGGCAACGGCGGGAACGGAGGTTCTACAACTGGGGACACTCGCTGCGACCTTCATGTAAGTACTAAGTTGTTGTTTCTGTTTCAAAGTTTTCAGTGACATGCATGCTGTAAAGGAATGTATGGTGCTTAATGCCAGCCTGGATGCAATGAAGTAATGTGTACATGTCATCCTTCTACTTGTACAGTTTACAATTATATTAAAGGTCATGTACCCACTACTTCAACAGAGCACTCAAGGGTTGCATAAAGCTTTGTGCTGTTGAACTTGACACATTGCAAACAACTTGCAAGGCTAAATGTGTTGCAAGACACAGAGGTCATGCACATTCATGCTGATAAAAAAAAAACGGTGGATATCTTGATCCACTATGTTGGTTTGCAATTAAAAGTTTAGATGAAGCGCAAAAATTAAGACATATTGATTATAAGTTGTTTGGAACGTATTTCTCAGTTTTACTGAGGGTTTACTTAGTGTCGTAATCTTTATTCTCCAAGCCGTGTTACACTCAGATCACAGCCTTTTTACAGTAGCAGTTTTATTATTCAGTTGTCTGACTCTTTAATTGCCTGTTGTCATTTTTCACAGGAATTTCACACAGGTGGCAAAGGAGGCGGGGTGATGGAACTTGAAGCTACGGACGTCCGCATTGACGGTCAGCTCCTCAGTGAAGGTCAAACAGGCTCAGGGTCCAGGGCAGGGGGAGGAGCTGGAGGCAGCATCAAGGTCATCTCTCAGAACTTCCGGGGCGAGGGTCTTCTGTCTGTGCGGGGTGGAGGAGTGTCAGCAGGGACAGCAGTGTGTAGAGGCGGAGGTGGTGGTGGTGGGCGAGTGGCCGTCTACTTCTCCAACAACTACTTTGAAGGCGCAGTCAGGACGGAGGGCGGTGGTGGCGCTTTCGAATGTGGTGGATCAGGTACGGTCTTGTCGCTGTTGTGATGTTGAAAATATCTGTAAACACTTGTGTTGTTTTATCAGCCCTTTTTACAAGGCCTGGGTTGTACCTGGATTTTCTAAGTTATGCTATATTGCAGTCTTCATTTTGCTTTTGTTCAAGAATTTTTTATGAACGGATCCAGTTATTTAAATTGATATTTTTGAGGACAAAAAGCTGCACTTAGTTGACATATGGATGTAAACTATCACTTACCTGAACTGGCGTTAAATACACAAAGAGTAAGGAATAGTCAATAG